>JAANYP010008827.1:0-51442 GCA_020465985.1 Centrapalus pauciflorus | reverse complement strand
AGAGAAATGGGTTATAGTTCTATATTGACGAAAGTTCTTATATGAAGGCGGGCTTAATCGGCCAATGGAGATTTCTGGCTCATGTCTTTATGGTCTGCTTTGCACCAAAGAAAGCTGGTTTTGACTATATGGTCTCGAAGATCCAGTCTGGGATTATCGCGATAGTGTATAATCGACCATTCAGTTTCTCGGAAATGTTCTTCTCCGAATTTGTTCATCAAATCACCGCTCCAGAAAATCAACAATTCCTGCTATATCCACGGTTCATAATGATGCTTATCAGGCATTTCTTGCCGAATCTGCCTCAGTCGAATGAGATTCAAAGCGTAGCTGTAATGGATAAGAGGATCTTTGCTGATTGTTCCTCGCACAGAGGAAGATTGGCTGTTCCAGTTGAGCGTCCGTTGTTTGGAGCCATCTTGGATAGGAATTTTGAAGCCCCAGATGTTGCCAACTGGGCAGGGGAAGTTGAAGTTCAACCGAGACAACCACAGCCACAACAACAACAACAACCACAGCCACCGCGTGCACAAAGGCGAAGACAAAGAACCTCTGCGAGTCAAACTCAGGCGTCTAGGCCTTCTACCAGTCAGCAGCCCGAAATACAAGAAGCAGGGCCTTCAAATGTCCCAAGCGAAGCTGATCAGCTGTGCCAAACTCTAAACGAAATTTGGGAGGCAGGTCCTCATGCTAATGAAGATATAGCTGCAGCATTGGTGGGTGAATTACTTGAGCCTCCAGAGGGAGAAGAAGATGTGTTGAGAGATGTGGACGAATATGTGCCAGAGCAGACTGGTACTGATGAGTCATCATCTGCAACCGAATCAGAAGAAATGGAGGAAATCGAAGTTGAAGCTCCCGAGTCAGAAGCTACAGAACCTCATATTCAAATAGGAACTTATGGTTCACGGATAGTAGTTAATGAAGAAGCTTCAAGGAGGCGAGTAATAAGAGAGGCTGATGAATCCGATTTTGAAGAAGAGGAAGTTGCACCTTTAGTGACGAGGCAACGAGCCAAACGTCATAGATTCATGCAAGGATCATCTTCAGCATCAGCAGATCAACCACAAATTCAGCAACCTAAAAACCCTCAAACTCAGGAGCCTCAAACCACCTTTCCACCACCACCACCTCAACATGAACCATATATCCCATCGCCAATCATTCCAACTCCGCTACAATCCATCTCATCAACCTCATCCACATATGCCGATAATCAAAGGTTTTTGCGCTTAAAAGATCGAGTTGACTTCCAGGAAATCCAAATCCTTGGGCTAACGACGGCCATCGGTGAGCTTCAGAAGCATAACGAAGATATTGATAAGGAGAATGCCGATTTGAAAAAGATTGTGGAGAAAGTCCAGGAAGAGAACACAGAGCTAAAATCATTTGTAGCAGATCAGGCAGCTGAGATAAGGTCGATGCGATCCCTAATTGAGCAGTTAATGAAAAATTTACAGGCTCAGGGGGAGACGTCGTGCCGAGATCAACAAGTACAGAGGCCAAGGGATGATGATAAAGACGACAACCAAGGCAATGATCCCAGCTCTCAAAGACAGGATGAGCCAGTAGATTTTTCTGCTGCTCAGACTGCTCAATCTCAGGGGGAGCCTAGTCTAGCAAGTAGGATAAGCGAGTTCATCTAAGCCTACAGATTTTGAGATTAGTGAGATGATCGATGCTCTCATGGATCTTGATGATGATCCGATGGATTTAGGTTTTGATTGTGAAGATGAAGAGCTAGAAGAGGGTGAGTTTGTACCTGAAGAGATAGTTGACTGGCAATCAGATGACGAGGTATGTGCTGATGACGACGATGAAGCTGATGAGATTGTCGTACAGCAGAATCCTATCACTGATACATACGTGATAGATGGGAATGATATTGTTAACGTAGAAGTAGTGAATGCTGCGTTAAATGTTCAACCATCAATAGAGGAACCAGCCAGAGAACTAACAAATGAAGAGAAAAGAAAGTTATGGTTCAGAGCTGAACAGAAGGAGTTAGAGCTTAAAAGGAAAATGAGGGTGCCGGGTACTGGGAAGTTGTCTGCACGCATATTAAGCTGGTTCTTTGATCGAGAACTGCAGCTATTTATAATTAAGAGAAAAGACGGGCTCCAGTATCTGAGGCGAACTCTAAAAGCTTTCAATTCACTGCCAAAGATCGAGATCACAGCGTTAGCATGGAAAGATCTTATTAATATTGGAAATGATCCCTACGCAGACGTAATTGCAAGAATCATAAGAAAAGAGGGAAGCTCAAGAAAGTTTGAACGCCTGAATCCAAGGGTTGGAAAAAGAGTAGAAGATCCTTCACGTATTGATCCTCTAACTGGGCGACCTTGGATGAAGATCCATTACAAACCAGTAAGATGTCTAAGGAAGGTGCCGCTCAAGCCTATGCCACAGAATGTCTTAAAGAATCTGCATTGGTGGTATGCTGAGACTGAGACTGGAGAAGGGGTCATGGAAGATTTTGAAGAAAAAGTTATTCTTAGAGTCTACGATCCTCTTCACCTAATAAACCTTTCTAGAGATGATCTTCATATTTTGCATGCTTGTAAGATTTCTAGTGATGCACATATGGATAGTGAAGCTAGGAAATATGAGAATGTAGTCAAAGTATGTGTTGAAAAAGGCTTGTATGCTTGAAGTAGTTTGAATAAATAATAAACAAAGTTCTTAATCAAATGTGTGAATTATTAGAAGCTATTGTCAAGGGGAGTCTGTTGGTACATCCTGTGTGACGATAGCAGTCTAAGTGATCCTACATTGTGAGTCTAGAAAGTGTTTGTTATATATGTTTATATATGGTTGATAGTTATTATTGTTTGTGTGTTTGAACTTGATGTAACGTATTACAAGAAGATCAAACATAAAGATCGAAGATAAAATCAATCATAAGGGAAAAACATAAGGTTCAATACTAAGTTGAGTATGTGAAATAGTTAGATTCGAATTCTATAAGGTTGTACATTCGAATCTGTGATAGATTCGAATGTAGACCTAGATTCGAAGGTAGGCAGATTCGAGAGTGTTTATGAGGACAAACTCGAATGGGCCTTGGGCCAGATTCGAGTTTGGCCAATAACAGACTCGAATTAGCCTCTATAAATAGGGATAGACTCGATTAATTATGGGACTTTTTGCAGAATTCGTGAGTGATTAAGCAAAAGGCGATCTCGAGTTTATCATCAGTGTTAGTGCTGTTTCGGAGAGAATCAGTTCGTAGGATCGTTCGTGTGTCGTTCGTTCAGCCTCTGATAGTCTCCGTGTTTCGTGTGTGAGAGGTGTTTCCGTCTACCCGTTAACGAGGATTCCGCACTCGTTGACGGTTCCACGTCTAGATAGATCTCGTAGTGGTAGACCTTACAATAGTCAAGATCAAACATACATAACTTCTATTTGCAAAGCCTGATCTATTACAAAAGACTATCTATACTTAGACTGTTATCGTCACACAGGGTGCACTAACAGATTCCCCCTTAACAATAGCTTCTAGTTAGATATTTAATTAATCTATAGAACTAGGCTGATTCAAAATACTACCAGGATGCAATCCCTGTTCTACACAAACCTTTACAACATTCTGATATTTTCTGTCTTCAGTCTTCAAATGTGCATTAAAAGAGATTTTTTGAGCATGAAGCTTGAGCAGTTCATCATTAGATAAGTTGACTAGGTGCAAGGGATCATACACCTTCAGAATCACTTTTTCTTCAACATCTTCCATAACAGCTTCGCCTCGCCCGTCTCATTGTCTACATACCACCAGTTGAGATTGTCTAAGACGTCTTGAGGCATTAGCTTTAGAGGTACCTTCTTTATGCATATAACTGGCTTGTAATACATCTTCATCCACGGCTTGCCAGTTAGAGGACCGATTCTTGTGTGGTCTATTACTCTCTTGCCTATTCTTGGATTTAGCCTTTCGAACATTCTAGACCTCCCTTCCCTTCTGATAATCTTGGCAATTACTTCAGCGTAGGGTTCGTCTCCGATGTTGACGAGTTCTTTCCAAGCTAAGGCCTTTATCTCAACTTTAAGTAGTGAATTGAAGTCCTTCAATCTTCTCTCAGATATTGTAGGCCATCCTTTCTCTTGATAATAAAAGGTTGCAGTTCTCGATCTAAGAACGAATTAAGTATGCTCCCGGATTGCTTTCCAGCACTAGGCACTTTCATCTTCTCTTTTAATGACACAACCTTCTTCTCTGTCCTGAACCACAACATTTTCTTTTCTGCAGTAGTGAGCTCCCTATCAGGCTCTTCAACATCTGATTCAAAATTTAAAGCGGCTTTAAATGCTTCGATGTGAATCATATTTTGTTCTGCCGTCGAATACGTATCAGTGATAGGTTGTTGCTGAATAACAATTTCATCAGCCTCATCTTCCTCATCGACTAATACTTCGTCATCTGATTTCCAGTCCGTAATGTCTTCTAGAACGAATTCCCCTTTTTCAAGATCCTCTATCTCATATTCGAAGTCAAACATCACGTCTTCATCATTGTCTATTCCTGTTAAGGCTTCAATCATTTCTTGCTTAATAGGCTTTGAGGCTTCTGGTGCCTTGCCTTTCTCTTGATCTCTTACTGAGCCAGATGTTCCAGGGTCCCCATGAACTTCAGATTGCTGAGCAGTCTCCTATGGAAGATCTGCTAGGTCACTGTCTTTTTGTGTTTCTGGGTCACCTCCTTCATCATCACTATATCAATTAGATTTTATGGTGCATCATGTGTGAAAGCTTAACACTTAGAGTTTGTTTGATTGTGCTAGGTTTTCGTCACTTTGAACCTATGACTCTAAGACTTATCACATTTTTCAATATTCTCTTTCTTTTTTAGATTTTCATGGTTTTCTCTCTTTTTTCTTTTGCTTTTCATTTTTCCAGTAAAATATTCTTAGAAAGTAAACTAATAAGTTACTACCAAAAGGAAAGAAAAACTAATAAGTAATTTATCAAAGCCTTTTGTGAATAAGTCTGCATTGTTGTCTTCGGTTGCAACTTTTACCGGTTTTATTAAATTCTTTCCAGCACAATCACGTATAAAATAATGTCTTATGTCTATGTGCTTTGTCTTACTGTGTTTAACTCGATTATTTGTTATAGCAATTTTTGATTGATTGACTATCCTAATGGGAGTATGAGTATAAGTCAAAATGTAATCCCAAAATTGTTGTTGGATCCACAGAACTTGTGAAGAGCAACTACCCGCAGCTACATACTCGGCCTCGCACGTTGATACGGCTACCGAACTTTGTTTCTTGCATTGCCAGTATACGAGCCACCCTCCAAGGAACTGATAACCTCCAGTTGTTGATTTTCGGTTTAAGCTACATCCACCATAGTTAGAGTCCGTTTACGCCTCCAATTCCAAATCTCCATCAGTATGATACCAAAGTCCCCGCTTCGGTGTCGACTACAGATATCTCAGAAATCGCTTCACGGCTTTCATATGCATCTCCTTTGGATTTGTTTGAAACCCTGCAAAAATACACACTTCAAACATTATGTCAGGTGTAGAAATAGTTAAATACATAAGTGACCTGATCATGGCCCGATATAAAGTCGGATCCACATCAGTATCACTATCTGTACCCGGTTCGAGATTATGATTCACTTGAATCAGAGTACTAAAATGTGCAGTTAGCTTTGTTCCTTCCATCCCGAAGTGCTCCAAAATGTCGTAGACATACTTCGTCTGATATATAAACATTCTTTCTTTCCTTTGTTCAACTTGTAAACCAAGAAAGAAGTTCAGCTCTCCCATAGCACTCATCTCAAACTTCGACTTCATGACCTTCTCAAAATCTTTGCACATCTGTTCGTTTGATGATCCGAAGATGATTTCGTCCATGTACACTTGTACTAAGATAAAATCTTCACCTTTCTTTTTCACGAATAGTGTACTGTCAACTCTCCCTTTCTCAAACCCATTGTCTAAAAGATGAGTTGACAGTGTCTCATACCAAGCCCTAGGTGCCTGATGCAATCCATATAGAGCATTATCAAGTCGATATACTCTGTCGGGATACTTTGGATCAATAAAACCCAGCGGTTATTCAACATACACCAATTCCTTCACCTTGCCGTACAAGAATGCACTCTTGACGTCGAGTTGATATACCTTAAACCCCTTAAAGGACGCGAAAGTAAGAAACAAACGAATTGCCTCGAGCCTCGCCACTGGTGCCAACACTTCGTTATAATCTATTCTTTCTTCCTGGTTGAACCCCTTTACTATAAGTCTTGCCTTGTTACGAGTAACTATACCTCGATCATCCCGTTCGCACTTAAAGACCCATTTGGTCCCTATAGGAACTTCTCTTCAGAGGGAACGTCACATACTTCAAGTTTTCTGAACTGTGACAAATCTTCTTGCATGGCTTAAACCCAATAAGTGTCTTTCAGTGCCATTTGCACATTTTTCGGCTCTACTTTTGAGATAAAACAAGAGTATAAACACGTGTGAAATGCTTCGGAGTCGTTGACCATTGCTAATAGTACCGTGTTATTATTCACACTACCCCTAGTTCTCACACTGGTATTCGGATTCCCTATGATACTCTCAATTGGATGATCTTTGTTTATCCTCAATGTCTCAATCTCATCAACCTGAAGATTATCTCCCAAGTTTGGTCCTATTTCGCCTAACGAAGGTATGACTTCAGACATTATATTCTCTTCCTCATGATCACTAACTTCGGAGTTAGAATTATTCGTCTTATTCTCATTTGTAGGAAATTCACGTTCATTCTCTATTCGAGACCCATCTTCTGTTGTTGTAGGCTCAGATGTTGATGGAAAGTTTGATTTTGGAAAACCTCGGTAGTCGTCATTAAGGTTTAATGATGAGAAATCATTTTCCACTGTACTTGCATTTCCACTAAACGGTATGTTAAATGATTCAAACACAGAGTCATAATCAAATAACCATTCAGGACCAGTTTGGGGCTCATGTGAATAACTTGTTACGTCAATGTTAAACACAATCTCAACCGTACCATTTGTTTTATTAAAAACCCTTTTGTTTGGTGAGTTAGGAACATAACCTAGGAAGTATCCTTCGTCAGCCTTTTCACCAAACTTAGGTTGATGTTTTGTTTTCAGTAAAGTACACGGTACCCCAAACGGTTCAAATCCAGTTAAATTTGGTGGTCTTTTATTCAGAACTTCATAACAGGTTTTGTTCAGTGATTTGACAGTAAGGACCTGGTTTAAAACATGACAACCGGTATTCACTACCTCCTCCCAAAACATGGTAGGAAGCGCTGAATCCGAGAGCATGGTCCTTGCTGCCTCAATCAAAGTCCTGTTTATACGTTCTGCCACCCCATTTTGTTGTGGCTCATAAGGTGCACTAAATTGATGCACTATGCCTTTAGTCAGACAATATACACCAATTACTGCATTCTTAAATTCAGTTCTGCTATCACTCCTGATACGTTTTACCCTTGTCCCATATGAGTTCTCGACTTGGTCTAAGAACCCAATCAGCTTTCCAGTTGTTTTGTCCTTTGTACCTAAAAAGAAAACCCAAGAGAAACGTGAGTAATCATCAGTAATAACTAAACAATACCAACTACCACCTATGCTCCTTTTGTTGATTAGGCTGAAGAGATCTATATGCAGCAAATCGAAGGTGGAAGCTATGTGAGTTCTGAGTCTTTGACTTGTGTGACTTCTTATTTTGTTTACCCTTCTTGCACGGGACACGATTGTCATCAAATTGAAAACTCTTCAGTGGAACACCTTGCACCAGACCATGTTTAGTAATGTAGTTCTTTTTCCTTAGGTGCAAGTGTGTCATGCGTCTGTGCCATACGATACATTTGGATTCCGAAGCTGTAGATAGTAGACAAATTGTTCCCATCGAAGAGTCTGATACATTCATGTCCATCATGTACAGATCATACTTCCTTGGGGCTCAAATCATGATCCACTCTTTAGGTATTTTGAATCCCGGCTTCAGCACTAATGCCACATGTTCAGTAAAGATCACTGAATTCTTCTTATCATAGATCTGAGATACACTAATGAGATTGTGATCAAGTTTATCAGCATGGTAAACTTGATCAATTGTGATTGTCCCATTAGTGACCACTCCAGTTCCAGTGATATGACCTCCCTTGTTCCCAGCGAATGATAAAAATCCCTTGTTCCCTTCGTTGAAGTCTATGAGTAGACTACTTTCCCAGTCATGTGACGAGAGCAACCACTTTCGACGAACCATTTGTTGTTTAGACCTGTAGTTAGCTCCTGCACATGAAAGAAAACAAGTTAGTTATCACGGGGAACCCGAGCCATGACTGAGTTGGTAATACCCTTCTCATCCAGATACGTGAACTCCTTCAAATAGCCATCTCTCCTTTCAAGTGACTTGTGTTTTTGATTGAGAACCTGTTGTGGTGCTGACTGATTAAGATTCACTCTTGGCCTTTGGGCTGTCATTTACGGTTGAGCCGTAGAATAGTTTCTATTATAATGTATTTCATTCTGATAACCCTGGGCTCTACCTGGTGTCTGTTGTCTTTGAGGAGTATGTGACCTAACTGGAGTGTAAGTTATTCTAGGTGTAGTACTCCTATATCCTTGTTGTGATCCTGACCTAGACGGACTAGGAACTCTATCGAAGAACTAGTCCTAATCACTTCTTGCTGTCTGACCGACACCGGTATTTGTTTAACAGTTATCCTAGGTGTTGCATTCACATTCTTCTCAGTATGTTGAGAACCACTTGAGCTAGCAATACTAGGTACTGGTCTTGGTTGATCTTGCTTTCCTACAATAGGTCTAGACTGATCTGGTTTAGAGGGTGTAGACTCCACTTTCTTATAAGGATAGCTAGACGCAACATGTCTTTTCTCATGACATCTAAAGCATGACATCTTATCAATCGGTTTCTTATAAGTAGACTTTGATTTTGGTGTCTCACAGTGCCATTCTCTTTCGATTCAACTACAGTGATCACTTCCTCCTGCTGATTATCAACAACAGGTTTAGCTTCTCCTAGTATAGTGTCACTAGTAGACTGCACAAACATGACTTTCTTAATCTTAGAGGTAGTGGTGGAAACCTTAGTTGAATTCTCCTTTCCAGATTCAGTTACTATTGCTACCTCTGATTCAACCGGTTCAGTGGTTTTATCCTGAGGTTGAGGCACGTAGTTATTTTTGAACGGTGGAGGACTCTCTTGATAACCTAGGCCTACTGGCTTCTTAGACTGCCGTTGAGCTTCAAAGATCTTTCCTAGGTTTAGAGACGAGTTCCTAAACTTTTCAAGCTTGCTATTGGCCTCAACAACTTTAACTCTAGATTCGGCTAGCTCTACATCCTTCAAAGTGAGTTCTTTGGTCAAAGCTTCAACATGCGCGTACATGAGTTCTATCCTGACACATTGTTCACTTAACTTGTCTTTTAGAACTATCACATCCTGAGCATCTGCTTTCAGCTTATTCCTTAAATCTTCCATAATATCTAGAAGACTAGCGTTATCCGATTTTAATGACTGAACTTGAGCTGTTAATGTGTTATGTATCTCTAGAACTAGATTTAATCTATCAATTAAAGTAGCACTTAAAAAACATAAATCGTAGAATGTAGTAAAGTTTAGAGTTACCTTTTTGCGATCCGACTCCACATTTTCCATTTGAGCTGCAAACTGTAGAATGGTTTCCTCTTCTGACTTTTCCATCAACAAAGGACTTGAATCTGTCTGTTGGGTGTCCTCTGCTTCTTCTTCAGCTCTATCGTCCCCGGTCTCAGTTACTTCTGCCATAAAGGCTCTAGCATTCGACTCCGGATGAGTACTCCAATCATATGTTCCATCAAGCTGTCTGTTGGATGATACATTGGTTAACAGTCCAGCGATGGCTGCTTGATTCCCAGAACCACTAGATTGATATCTCCCTTGGTTCTGATTCTGATGGTTTTCCACTTTAGGTCTTTGACACTCTCTTGCAAAGTGTCCCAATCCTTGGCAATTGTAGCACTTTACCTTATATTTGTCAAACCCGACCTTGTTGTTGCTAACATTAAGATTTCTTTCTGTCCTCTTCATGAACTTCTTAACCCTTTGAGTCACCATGGCCAGTTGCCATTATAGGTCCATTTCTTCCAAGTCGTCAAGATCAACCTGATCATAGTCTTCTTCCCACAACGCTGGATCATTTATTTTTCCTTGAACACAGATGCCGTATGCTGCGACAAATGAAGCTAGAAGATTTAGATGATATTCAGCTGATTTAGCACTTATCGGCATCTTCGTATATCCTTGAGACGTAGATGCTGAATGATTTGGTTTTTCCTCTGGTTTGGAAAACCCTAAGAACGCCCTGCTACTAGAATCGTCTGTCTCAACTGGGATGGATTCTTCTCCCGAGAAAAAAGCTGTGGCCCCTGACTTCAGTTCACTAGCAATTGACGGTTTTGATTTTCCAAAATACATCTCTGGATCTTGAACCTGATCAAATTCCCGTTCCTTCTTCTGTAAATTGAAGTTGTATGCCCTCAGCGTTCCAATAACTCCTTCAAGAGTAAGAGTCTAAAACTTCTCTTCATCATGCTTTATTAGCGCGGTGTACATCTCCCACTTCGCCGGTAAAGCATCCAGAAGTTTTTCTATCTTCTCTGTCTCTTGATACTCAACACTGTGATTGTCCAGTTCAGTTAGAAGATGATAAAATTTAGTAATTGTTTCATCGAGTGTCTCATTCTTCAGAGCCTTGAAGATAGCAAACTGTTGCTTCAACATTTCTGTTCTTTCATTACGTACTCTTGGATTTCCCTCACACCGCTTCTCTAGAGCATCCCATAGCTCTTTAGAAGTCCTGTGATTTCTTAGTGTGTGTAGGATCTCCTGAGGAAATGCCATTCTGATAGATGAGAAAGCCCGGTTCTCTACCTCAAAAAGTTTCTTGTCATCATCTTTCATGTTCTGATATGTCAAGCCTCTTAATCGGCCTTCGAGCTCTTGTGTAGGAGGAATATAGCCCTCATCGATGCATATCCACATACGCATGTCATTGAATCTTGCAAAGACAGCAAACCTATCCTTCCACCAGTAGTAGTCTTCCAGTTTCATCAGCTTAGGTGGAGAATTTGCTTTGCCCACCTCATGATCCATTTCTAGGAATTTGTGCAATCTCGACATTCTTTAAAAAACTTTTTGTTTTCGAACTTAAACTATTCAATTTAAAATAAATCCTTCGAACTTATGCAAGTTCGAATTAATTTAATTTTAAATTTGTATTGTAAATTAAATTTGAATTGTTTTTAAGTTCGAACTCAACAAGTTCGAATGTGTGTAAGTTCGTGAAAACCCTAGAACCTCTGACAAGTTCGAACTTCAGGTAAGTTCGAGAAAACCCTAATTTTTCTGACAACTTCGAATCTAACAAGTTCGAATCCTGACAACTTCGAATTCCAGTTAAATTCGAATGAAGCCCTAAAACAACTTCGAGAGGAGTGTATTCTGACAAGTTCGAAGAACCCTAATACCCCCTTAAGTTCGATCGCCGCAAGTTCGAGAAACGGCTAAAAATTCGATTTTTACAAGATTTCAGATTAAACCAATGTTTTTAAGATCAAAAACACTGATTTCGACTGAAAAAGTGAACTAATGTGAAATTTTCACCATTACATTGCTTGTAGAACTCAGAAAAATTTGGGAAGCGGTGATTTTTCCAGTAAAAATGTCAAGAAACCAAGAATGTTCGAATGAACATGAAGAATGCGACAAACACTCGAATGGCTCTGATACCACTTGTAAGGTCACCTTTAGCACGGATCTGATCTTGACGCGACGCCGTCCAACGAGGGCGGAATCCTCGTTATCGGTTTAACGGATCGATCACTCACGGAAACCGGAGACGAACACAATGATAGCCGATACGACGAATGACCCGACACGTGTATTTTCTCCGAAACGACTCTCTGAAATCTCACAAGTTTGTACGTGCACTAATACGAGCTCTGAATGCTAATTTCTGCAAAAGTCACTAATGAAAACGAATTAACTCTTAATTATAGAGATTAAGTTCGAACTTACGTTACACAAGTTCGTTTAGGCCCAAGCCCACGTACTTGTCTACCACTATTCGAACTTAGCTTCACTAAGTTCAAACTCTAGCATTTGAACTTATTCTTGAACTTATCTTTGAACTTATCTTTGATCTTGTTCTTGAACTTATCTTTGAACTTATCTTTGAACTTATCTATGAACTTATGTTTGAACTTATCTTTGAACTTATCTATGCAAATGTAAACATCATACACAAACAAGATCAAACATGTATAGTCAAGATCAAACATACATAACTTGTATTTGCAAAGCCTGATCTATTACAAAAGACTACCTATACTTAGACTGCTATTGTCACACAAGGTGCACTAACAAAACAAAATCAACTGGCAATTTAGCCTTCTTCGCAAAGAAACTTGAAAAGTCTTGCATGGATGTTTTTGGAACTCGTCTCACATGATCTATAGGAATAAAACGATGAGAGTCAGTACATTTGGAAGACTCAGACATGGAGAAATTTCCTTGGTGATTGGGTTTCTTGGAAGACTTAGAGTGACTCTGAGTCTTCTTTGAAACCTCGGTCTTTGAATATTTATAACACTCACCTTCAAAAATGACAGAAGGAACTTCAATCTTAGTTTTACCTTTTCTCAGATGATGCAAGAGGAACTTTGGTAGGCTGAGAAACTTTTGAGTCCTTTAAGTGAGAAATTAATCTTTCTGAAATCATGTCAAACTTTTCTTTGTAGATGATTGATCTACATTTTTTTCAAAACTTTGACTTGCCATTTTTTCCTCTCTCTTGAGAAGAGCTTATTGATAATTAAGAGCTTTCTTTCGAGCTGTACTTAAGTCCTTTTCTAAAACACTTATTTTGTGTTGAAGAACTTTTGTAGGAACATAAGGATGAGGATTTGGTTTGACATGTTCGGCATTCATTTCAGCTGATGAATAACAAGACAAGAAGTCCTCCTTTAGAGTAGGTACTCTATTAAGATAACTCTCATTTAGTTCTTCATATTTAAAAGAGATTTATTTTTCTTTATTTTTAGATCGTTTGTCATCCTCTTGGGTTAAGACTTTTGATGAATCAAAAAAGAAAGACTTAAACCCAGCACACATATACCTCATATCATAAAAATAGGTAAAATTGATTGAACCTTTTCCAAATGCTTATAATTTTTAAAACCAATTCCTTGTTTGGAATGATAAAACCTAGTCTCTTTGGGTTGATTTAGATGAATAGTTTGATCAGTTTGACCCCGTTTAAGAAATTCATCATCTAGGGTTTTTATCATTGAGTACAAACTAATTCTCTCTTCTTTTATCATTTTGTATTTTTTCAAATTGTCTATGTTTTCCATGCTTACGGACTCTAAGCATTTTGAAAGAACAGACATTTCAGAGTTTAATGAGTTCTTTTCTTCAGTGATTGTATCCATACAACTCTTAAGGTAAGTATTCCTATCCTCAACATCTGCTTTTTCAGCTAACATTTTCTTTAACAACTCATGGTTGTTTGGCTACTACTTTAAATATTTGACAAATGTTTCTTTTAAGGATTGCGCCAGATGTTCAGCCTTGACACACTTTTCTTTTTCAGCATTATACCTAGCTTTTAGCAAAAGTATTTGTCTGTGCAAGCTACATTCAAATTATACAGATATATTATTTTAAGACTCATGAACGTATAAGAAATGTACCTCGTTTGTCTCTGAATCTGACGTGGAGCACTCTAAGTCATCGGACTTGGCCATCAGAAAGGCTGTAGAATCATTCATTTTCTCCCCCTCCACTGTCATGTCTGATTTGGAATCTGAAGTAGTCGCATAAGCAGCCAATCCATGTCTATTAACCATGTAACAGTTTCTGCCCCGATTATCTTCTTCGTCAGATTCATCAGCAACCCAATAGTCTTCTTGAGCTACCAGGGCCATTGCATCAGATCTCTTTTTCAGGGCCTTAAGCTTTCTCACATAATAGCCTATGTCACGCTCGAATTGGTTCTTGCATTCGTGAGCAAAGTGACGCAGCTTTCGACTCTTATAGCAGAGTCGTTCATCAGCTGCTTTAGGCTCATCAGCTCTAGGCCTGTCCTCTCAACCTTCAACTGGCCTTTTGTCAGCTCGACGTGGTTCCCGGCTATCATCCCGACCATTATACTCTCTCCTATCGTCACGTCTATCGTCACGCCTTTCATAACGGCGATCATATCAATAGTCTCTACGATCATCATGACTATCTCTCCTGTCATCTCTTCTATATCTCCTGTCATCATATCGTCGGTCATCACGATCATTCGTCCTTCAGTCACCACGGGACCTATAATCCCTAACATCTCTCCACCAATCATCTCTACGCAAGTCATCCCTATCATCCTGTCTATCATCTCTTCTGTCATCAGAATACCGCCTTGGACTAGTATCATAGCGCAGTTGATTGTTGGTTTTATTCGGGTAGAACCATTTTTGCTGAAGACAGTTAGACAGAAGAGCCATTTGTTCATGAATATCGGCCTCTTCAGCGTCTAGAGGCTCGGGCAGTTGAGGCATGGCAAATGGGTACTGTCATGAAGAACCAGATTGGGGGTAGTAGTGTAGAGAAGTAGGATTTGGATGTGGTTTAGTTGGGTATGAATTACTGGAGAGTAAGGTTAAGGAGTCTATGGGTTTGGTGCTTGGGTTAACAGTTAACAACAGAGAAGCCAGAGTGATAGCCATCTGATTCTGTTGATCTACATCACCTTGATATTTCTTCAGTTCCTTGAACACCACTTAATAGAGACATTTGAGATGTCCAAAACTCTTTTAGTGGCTCTACTTGCTATTTTCCATTCTGGAGCTAACGAAGATAGGAACCATCTAAAGGTGCTTTGTAGAGATTCTCCATCTTTGGCTCGGAACTCTATAAAATTGGCCTTTGCTTCCTCAATCTTGGCCCTATCATCTAAATCTGCCGCAAGCATTTGCATTTCTAACTCATCCAACATTTCTTTAGCCGACATTTTGCTGTCAACTCTAACTAGGATTTTAGTAGGGAGGGCTTGGTAAATGAGGTACTCTGCCCGTTTATAAGCTGTTTGTCTGTCCTTTTCTGCTTCAGTTGTAGGTTCACAAACTGTTCTTGATGCTGGTACTGGTGGATCAGCATCTGGCCTTGCAGGACATTCCCGATAATAGACAGCAGGTCCTTCACTGATAGATTGGATTAACAAATTCCCCATGGGTTGCATTCCAATTAACTTTAGGAACCTTTTCTTCCACTATTCGTACTCATCTGGATAGAGAACAGGTGGTCTGTTCTCTGATCCAAGAGCAGGGGCTTCACAAGACATGACGTGTTGAGTGCTGATGAAGAACTTAAGATCTTTGGAAGTGGAAAATTAGTTTTCGGATGGACTCGAACCGAAATTCGGAGGATCCAAATTCGAGTGATGAACAGTAACTCGGATGATATGAAACTCGGATGATTATAACTGGTGGTGAACAGTAACTCGTATGATGAGTAATTCGGATGGGTGAATAACTCGGATGAGTGGAAACTCGGATGGGTGGAAATCGGTTGGGTGTAACTTAGATGGATTGATTTCGGATGAAGAACAGTATCTCGGATGGTTAACTTCAAAGCGATCAGATGAACTTTGGTGATCCGAATTTCGGATGATCAGAGTTGGATTTGAAGATATTTAAAAGGGAAGAACAAGTAGTTTTAGTGACCCGAAAAATGTTTTAACAGTATTTCGGATGACCAGAATTTCGGATAGGATCCGAGATTTTGTTCTGAAATATGTTAAAATTTGATACGAATTGATCCGAGATTTGTTCCAAGTTGGGATCCGAGATATGGTCCGAGATGGTCCGGATTTTGAAATTGATAATTAAGTTCTAGTTTTTCCGGATTAATAAAAATACAGTTTAAGGCCTGTAAATAATTTCTAAATGTTTGGTTTGATTTTAGAAACAAGTATTGTGAATAACAAGTAACCAAAACACCTAAAAATCTGAACTTTTGAACTAAAAAAAGAAAAAAAAACTCAACAACACGAGTTAACAATTTCAATAAATAAACAATAAAACTTGTAATGATTGAACAAACTAAGCTCGAGATCAGTATAAGGTTAATTGCAGATCATTATAGAATAGAAAAACATGCAAAAACAAAATATTTAGAGAGGATTAGGATCACAATCGTGATTTTTGGTGAAGAACACGAAGAACACCGAATCCGAATCCGTTGAAATCCGCTTCTCAGACTCTGAAACCAATTGTAGGATCATCCCAGATGTATATTCAACACACAATCATAATATTAACACAAGATTCAAAGCAATAAGAATGAAAATCACTCTATTATCGAATATGAATATTGAGAGAGAATGGGAAAAAGGCGGCGGCCATATTTTTCTTCAATTGATAATATGATAAAAGTTATGGAACCCGACTTTGGTGAAATTACAATCAGCCCCCTCTACATCTAAAAGCACTAAATAAATTACAATACAAATAATACACTTGAAATAAATTATATGGAAATAAAACTAACTAATTATTACAAAATAAAATTCCACATGATCAAAATTTTAAAGTCTAACGCATCAAAATCAGCCTTCTTTGAGGCTAGACACACAAGAAGAACGTGCATAAAGTATCGCCATTGCCCTATCAGTCCACTTTTCACGTATGAGGCTTTGGCCAGATCAAGCGAGTAACCCATTCTTTGGAAAGCCCCTTAGCGTAGTTGAGCTGGGTAATCGGTCGGACCATTCTGCTGAGCTTCAGTACCCAGGACTAAAATTGTCCTTAAATCTGCTGCCGATAAAGCAATCGGCTGCCCATTTACTGTTGCCCTGAGAACGCGGGGCAGGACAGAGCTGTCCAAATGCAATGTATTCCAAAATTTACGAATGTATAGAATCATCAAAGTAGGGTTATGCATCAATACATATGCTACTCGGGATCTGGTAAGAATGCCAGAATGTCTTTGTATGGCCCTGCTTCTAGTGCCCGCATATCAATGCTGACCACCATATTGTGCTTGTTCACAAACGCACGCTCTGCCCTTCCTGCACACACAACAAACTTTCAAAATTTGAAATTTTGTATTTTTGAAAACAAATAAGTTTGCACGAACTTAATTTTGAAAATTTGAAATAAGTTTGCAGGAACATAAGGTTATTAAGTTCGTACAAACTTGTGCTTAAGGAACAAGTTCATGGTCGGGTTTTGTAAACTGAAACTCCAAATTTAAATCTTTTTAGACTTAATCAACACATGAAACCAGTCGTAATAGGTTCAAATCGAGTTTATTAAGGTTCCATTGTAATTTTTATGCCCAAACTAGTAAAAAACCGAAAGTCATTATCCCCATTTTGATTCGGACACAAAAACCAAATTTCACTGTTAAATATCCAATTAACCTCTCCTAACTTACTTTAATGTTTAGAAGGTAAACTGAAAGCAAGGTTGTTAAGTTCGAGAGGAAACAAAGGGTATCTTTGTGAAACAGGAACAAAACCATAATGTGTTCAATAAGTTCGTAATCGCCAGGTAAGTTCGTGATCGTTGTTAAGTTTGTGAGGAACAAGTTCGTTCAAGGTAGGCGAACGATGTTAATGTTTTGGCACTATTTATAGGCCCCACATACTGTCGATGAACTTAGATGCTATAAGTTCATACGAACTTAGTTGCCATAAGTTCGTACGGACTTACTTGTCAAAAACTTAATTTTAAAACTAGAAAAACTTTGAAAAATTTTCAACTTTTTCAACTTATCTCGGAACACGTCACTTTGAGCAACAGATAATCATGCGTCTGTTGTTCTTCCAACTGGAATAAATCAATGTATATGACCTCGATCCTACCTACTTCAAGTTTACCTAAACAACTAAAACAAAATGAAAAATAAAGATGAAATTAAGGTACAAGAAATGAAAATTAAAGACACAATAACACAACGAAATATTTTTGCGAGAGAGTCATAGAAGATTCAATCAGATAGCTCTGCCAACACACTTCTGGTGTTAAACTTTCACACTTTGGAATTTTAACATTCCTTTATTGTTTGTTATAACATACACACCATGTCGATTATCGGTATTCTTGTCCACTTAAACATGCAACACTAGAACTTTCATGTAGGTCCCAAAAGGTTTCCCTAGTATGTTGCTCTAAGATGTAGAGGCGGGTGAATACAGCTATTTAAAAATTCAACACAATTTCTCAAATGTTTGTATGTGTTATCAACAAGTGTTAGTTACAAACAAGCATAAACTGCGGAAAGGTTCAAGCTGAGATATGATGACAGATACAACGAATATGCTACTAATTTAAGACACACTCGGACAAGTTACAATGAATACACTCAAAAAGATGAACTCACTATTTACAAGACAGACAGACAGATAGCTTGAACAAGAACAGCTTGGACACACTCAACTGTTTTATTGAAGCACACTTTGCATGCATGAAAACACACTTCTTTGCACGTTCATAGAGAATCCTTGTGAAGCTCCCTCATTGGATGTAGAGATAGTGGAGTGTCTTTCCGAAAAGACAAATGTAATAACCCAACTTTTAGCCCAATTAATTATCTGATTATCAAACCAATAATGTAATATTATTACATTATTTGAGTTATAATTTAATTAAGTTTTAAAATATTTAATTGAATTATATATATAATATTGAATTATGATTTAATAATTATTAAAGATAATTAAATAAAAGATATATAATAAACAAAATAATAGTGGGTTAAGTAGCAAACATAACTAGTTGAAGTATATAAACGTAATTAAGGTTCATTAAGCAAGATCTACTCTCTCTCTCTAGACTTTCTCTCTCTAGATTTTCTCTCTCTACTCTCTCTCTACATCTCTCTAAGATTTCTTCCAAACCGACCGTCCGATTATCAAGATTTATAAATAATCGGGAAGATCTCGAAGAATACTACAAGAATATATCGTTGCATGTGGGATTACATACGAATTTGAGGTAATAATTTACGTTTAAAGTTTATATACTTTCGGTTTTGAAGTTATAAACTCGAATTTAGCATTTTGCATGAGTTTAAAGCTAAACTAATTTGATTTTAACTAGAATATGTATAATATAATCAAATCTAAGCTTAATATTTAGTATATATATATGAATTTAGGCTTGAAAATATAAGATTTAAAGTTGTAACTGATGTACAAATTCGAGTTGCCAAGAACAAACTCGAAATGCAAGCAACAAACTCGAGGTTTGCTAAATTCGAAATTATATTCGAATTTGATCAATAAAATCGAAGTGATTACTTCGAATTTAGATAGGGGTGTTCGAATTCGTACATAAATTCGAGACAAAGATTTCGAATTTGCTCATTAAAATCTAATGGGTTCGAATTTATGTACATTCAATTTTAAACCTTCTAGAACTTAGCTTGGAGTTTGACTTTTTCAAAATGAAGCTATATATATTTCGAATTTAACAATTGAAGCTTCGAATTTGTATATGTGTTTGAGTTTGGGTTCGAATTTAACACTAAATGTTCAAATTTGGCTATATTTTAATCATGGAATTCGAACCTAATCCATAACCTTCGAATTTGGTTCTAAATTTAAATACATATTCGAATTTAATGTTGTATATTCGAATTTATGTATATAAATTTGATATCCCACTCATAAACTTGAATATTTTGAATAAATCACATGAACAACACATAAAATGACAAAATAATTAGCTTAATGATTATATATATATATATATATATATATATATATATATATATATATATATATATATATATATATATATATATATATATATATATATATATATATATATATATATATAGAATATGGTTCGAGAGAGTACCATCCAAATGCAGCGCACCAGAAGGTACCACCTTTAAAAAAACTTTTTTAAAATTTTTTTTTCATAAACATGTTTTAATTAACATTATGAAGATCGTATGTAAATTTCACATACATTCACATCTCCTAGCTCCTAAAAAATGATGTGAACACACACTTACATAATTTTGAAGACATGTGAACATGCATTCATGTGATGTGTGTTTTCATGCACTTAGAGTGTTCGGATTTGCGTGAAATTCACATATGATCTGTGTAATGTTAATTAGAACATGTTCATGAAAAAAAATTTCAAAAAAATTACTTTTAAGGGTGGTACCTTCTGGTGCGCTGCATTAGAGGTGGTACTCACTTGAACCTAAATCTATATATATATATATATATATATATATATATATATATATATATATATATATATATATATATATATATATATATATATATATATATAGAGTCAGGTTCAAAAAAGTACCTCTCGAAATCAAGTGCACCCGAAGGTACCAACCTTAAAAAACTTTTTAAAAATTTTTTTTCTCATAACCATGTTTAAATTAATGTTATACACATGATATATGAATTTCACATACATTCACACTTTCTGTGTCCTTAAAACTTATGTGAATGCTCAATGCATATTTATGTGAATGGTCATCCATGTGAATGGTCATTTCACACAATGTGAATGGTGTGAATGACCATTCACATGATCTTTTTTTATCATTCACAAGATTTATGATGTTGCTCCTTTTGAAAAAAAGTCTTATAATGTTGTCTTATACATGTTTATTCAAAAAAAATATATGTGAATGATCATTCACATTAGGGTACGCTGGGTACGCTGGAATCTCATAGGTACGCTGATGAACCTGATTCTATATATATATATATATATATATATATATATATATATATATATATATATATATATATATATATATATATATATATATATATATATACATTGATCTATTGAGAATATTATTTACAAAGAATACAAATGAAAGAGAGATTCTAATGAGAATGATGATCGTATAAACAAGATATGAGATTGTGAGATCAAAGACCAACGAACGAACCTTGAGTATTATTAATAGAATGAATACAGAATACACTATTCAAATGATATGAATAACAGATTGAGCATCAAGCAAAATGGCGAGCATCTGAAATCTGATATAAGTCATATTGTGGTTCTAATCCACTACAGATTGTGAGCAACAGAGCCAGAGCCAGAAAGTGCAAATAACCAATAACAGTGAGTTGTAGATTTTACTTGAACTCCAAATTATGTGAATTGAGACTTTTGTTGCTTTATTCCGATCTATTTGGCATTCTGATCTTGAGCTTATTGATATATTGTCATAGTATATTTACTATGATTTGTTGAGCTGAGTATTTCTTCTTCTAGATTCGATTCTTTGACGAATCATTTGATTGTTAAGCTTAGCTCCATCATTATTGCTCAGTGTTGGGTTAATGTTAAGCTTATGATGTGCTGATTTACGTGATGAAAGCACAGAGGGTAGCTAGAGCTGAACATTCCGATGATACCCATATAGCAATTACTTGTAGCTAACCCAGTACGTGGCTGATCCCCACTAAATGATGCGTGCGTATGGAGTTATCATCATTCCGAGCATTCCTTATGAATTTGTCTAAAAGTCTCAAGAGCAACAACAGTTTTATAACTGGGAGCTGAGCAAAGTCACGCATCGAAAGAGAATATAATTGGCCAATGTCCCTTCGAGATTGAGCTGTGCATGAGCCTAGTGCAGTGCATAAGCAATAGAGCTGAGCCGTGCATGAGCCGAGTGCAGTGCATGTGCTTCCGTGTTCATAATTGCATGTTAAATGTGAAATTCTACATTCTCACTAAGCAATTAAGCTTACCTCGTTGTTGCATTATTTTTCAAGTAAAGGCAAAGGATTGGCTGGACCTAGTTCATAGGTCTCCGAAAGAGCTTGAAGTGCTTTAGAACCTGTTTCAATACTTTGGTACTTGATTGATGATTGAGCTTTGGGGTTCGGGGCTAGTTTACGTTTGTGCTTTGATGTAATAGTCTACAAATTTGTCCCTATTACTTAGAATTGTCTCTGTTGAAACATATTCAATAAAGTGTTTAGCCTGTTCACAAAGAACAGGTTCTGTTCACAAAAAAACAGAACACTTAGAATTTGTCCAAGCTGCTCAACAGGTTAGAGCAGCGGAGACAGTTTATGTCCACCCTGTTCAACAGAATAGAACACCTCGGACAATCTGCCTTAGTTGCAACAAATGCAACAGGGTAAACAGCTTTGACTAATATTTCAAATCACTTATGAGGTTTCAATAAGGCATTAAGAGCCCTTAATTTATACCTTCAAGTGCATCAAATAACTTTGATTAATAATCTCCCTCTAAGATGTATAATAGGTTTGACTGAGGCCTTTTTGTTCCTAACAATCTACCCCTATTCACAATAATCAGTCTAATCTGATTCTTTGATCTATCACTATATATTTTTACATTACATTTGCTAAAATGAAATTGCAACAATTAGGTAAAGTAAAAGATCAGTTTATATATATGTTGATATTGATAAGAAACAACACATGTTTTAATAAAAGTACAACTGATGTATTAAAGTAAATTACAACTAATGTAAAAAGATATATTACAATTGATGTAATAAAGTACAACATATGTACAAGGAAAATTTCAACAAATTGGACCGTTGATTATGGGAGAAAACAATGGTAAGCCTGTCCAACTTATGGACAGCTTCCATTCTTCTTCTACTCAGTAGTAGATGGACCTTCTAGCTGTTGTCTTTCTTCATATAATTGTTCAAAATGCTCCATGGTCTCATCAATCTCTTCTATGTCATGTCTGAGAACCATGAAATAAGGATGTTTAAGCTCTCCTCTTTCATAGATGCCTTTAAGCTGTTCCCAGATAGCTGCTCTCCATGTTGAGGACTGTTTAAAAGTGTTGGAGAGTCTAAAGGCTATGAGCTGCTTGAGACCAACTTTATGCAGATCAGATGCTCTCTTGAAACACATTTTCTTTGATAAGGGGTCCACAAAGAAAACCCCAAACTCATGCTCTTCTATGAGCTTGCCTTCTTCAGGCTCAACACCTCTGGGCAGGCTGTGATTCACCCCTTTGATCTCTACAGCTAGGATGCCTTCATCAATCATAATAAGGAGTTCTTAAGCTCTGAATCCTTCATCTTTCTCCTAGGATTAACTTTAGGTTCCACCACGAAGGTACCCCTGATTTGTTCTTCGGAGATCATGCCGAGGTTTTTAACTCTCTCCATCAGTGTTTTGACATACGCCCTGATAGTCTTAGCAGTTTCAGATTTTGACTGACTCAGGACAACTGCCAATTGAACCCACTCTTTATACCTCATGCAAGCAACGTCAGTGTATTTATAAGCTTCAAATTCTGGACCCTTGGCACCTAGCCTGGTTATCTGAATCTTCCACTACTTGCCTTTCTTTGAAATGGGGACATCGTTGACAATTGTTTCCTTGGAAAGTCTTCTATTGGCTACATCAAAGAATTTCTTCCATGCCAAGTTGTCAAATTGTACTTGGGCTCTTGCGGAGGAGGACGCAAGCTTGGACTTGATCACTGACACCTGTGCAGCCTTTTCTTTCTCGCTTTCTTTCTCTGTTACTCACTCTTTGGCAGCCACCATTAAGTTCCTTTGAACATCCAAGGAGGGCATTTTTTTAAATCTTTTTAGCCTCCTTGGCTGCAAGGGCTCTAAGGCTACTTCCTTCTTCTGTCTTTCAAGGATCTCAAGGTCTCTTCTTTGATTCATAGTAAGTCTCCAGAGGAATGCCCATGTCTTTGGCTTGATACTTATCGAACTTAAGCTGAGCAGCTTTGAGGGAGTCAGTATCCTCAGAGGCTTTTCCCTTACCCTTTGCTGTTTTGACCTAAGCAGGTTCCATTTCCTCTTCTTCTTCTTCTTCAGTCTGTTCAAGAATCAAGTGCCTCACTCTGCTTTGCCTGTCCTTAGGAAAGCATTCCTCCCCCTTAGATGGTGCAGGGCTTGGAGATCCAGCCTGAGTAGGCTGAGCAGGTTCATAAGTTTTGGAGACACCTGCAAGGACACCTATTTGGGAAAGACCTACTGCTTGACCCACTGAAACTGATATCTCCTTAGAGAGAGATGAAGATTTCTCCCCCTTAGACTTGGTCTTTGAGGTAGATATCTTCTCCCCCTTTGAAGGAGATGGCACAGAGCCTTCAACAACAGTTCTGCATGAAGGAACGGATCTAGCAGGCTTGGTAGCAGCAGTTTTGGCAGCAGGCTTGGGACTTACAATGCTATGCACTAAGAAAGCGAAGTTATCCTTAACCTCTGGAAGTTGGGTAATACAGGTTTGAATAGAAGAAGAATGGGAAGTGGAAAGGGAGTACAACTGGGAGATAGCATCCCTGTCAGAAGCTGTGAGCACCAAACTTTGAAGATGTGCAAGAGCCAGGTCAAGAGAGTCTTGCATATCATCAAAGTTTGAGGACACAGAATTGGACAGAGAGACCACTAAGGTATTCAGGCTGGCCAAAGTGGAGGGGAGAGTGTTTGAGCAGGATTCAAAAAGAGCTGTCGCAGTTGGGAAACAGCTGACAGCAGTTGGGAAACAGCTGCCAGTGTGGACACGGAGTCCTGTTGGTTAGAAATAACTGTGAAGAGGGAGGAGGATAGTTGTTGCAGCTGTGCAGTGCGTGCAAGCAGCTGAGAAGAATGATCAGGTTGGGGAGCAGAGGTTGGAAAAGAAGTGCTGAACGAATCAAGGAACCCTTGAAACTGTGCAGACATAGAGTCTGAAATAATAGAAGGTAAGGAGGTCATAGAAGTTTCCAAAGAACCAACTTTTTTGGTCAGCACACACAACTGATCTCTCAAAGATAGCTTTTTGGGGGATGGAGGTGTATGGGTTGATTGTTTAGAATGGGTGGATGGTCAGGAATGTGATGGTGAGGGTGAGGATTGGGAGTATGTGGATCAATAGGTGAACGTATGGAGACTTTAGAGAGTAATTCCATAGCCCGGGCATAGGTTAAATGGTCCAGCTTGGAAGGGTCAAGGGGTCCTTCAGTAGTGGTTGTAGCTGCATCATGAGGAGAAGGGATAGGAGATTGTGGCCTTTCAGACGCTACTTGTATTGTAACATCTTCATGAAGACCTGGGGTGGTTCCCTCAGTAGTACCTTGGGTAATAGGCACCTCTTCATGGGGAGAGTGGATGTGCATTTCAACTTCATTAGTTGTAACATCCTCGAATTTATTTTAATGTATTTTGGTTAATTAAGTGGAAAATATATGTTTAAGTTAAAAGTAAGCAATTATTATGTATTTGGGTTATTTAGAAGTTTGTTGCTATTTTTAAGAAAATTTAACTCAGAATCATTGTTATGGAATATTAAGGAATTAAAAAGTCATTTATGATAATTCTAAGATTAAATCAGTATTTTATGAAACCGGTTAGTTCGAATGGTGAAATGTGCAAAAATGACGAAAGTTGTATATAAAGGGCAATAGGCTTCATTTTTCTATTTTACACTATCTCACTACTTTATCTCTCTAGAAGTTCTCTCTACATCTCTCTAAGTTATCTCACAAACCGACCGTCTGATTTTTGAGAATTATACGTCAACGGAAAGGTATCGAGGAGTACAACAACAATCTACAAACGGATTTCTGATTTCATACGAATTAAGGTAAGAATCGATCCTTTTAAGTTTATAGTTTCGATTTTGAAGTAAATTAGAATTCGAATCTGTCATTTTATGTAAATTAGAGCTTGTTTTGCTTGAAATACTGCAAGATTATGATAGTATATGCATAATAGAATCGAATCTAGGTATCATACATGATATATGCATGATTTTTGACTTAGAAATGAAGGATTTAAGCTGAAATGATGAACAGACTCGAATATGTCAAGAACAGAGTCGAAATGCAAGAACAAACTCGATTTTTGTACTAGATTCGAGTGTGTTTTCGAGTGTGTATCACTAGATTCGAATGGGGTTTCGAAACTACCCTAGATTCGAAGGGTTAGTTCGAATATATCACTTAGACTCGAGCATGGTTTTAAATTTAAGACATGGGGTTCGAATCTATCCCCTAAACTCGAATGGAAGTGGAATTTGTGCTTTGGGGTGTTCGAATCTACCATAGATTCGAAGGGGTGATTCGAATCTGATGCTAGGAATTCGAATCTGATGCATAAGGTTCGAATCTAAACCATTAAATTCGAGTTTAATGCCAAAAATTGAGAATGCTACTCTCTAAACTCGAGTATTATGAATGAAACTCATAAATAACACATAAAATGGCATGAATTATTCAAAGGACAAGTTATGAACTTGAGATGGGTTCAACTTAATTGTATTATGGATTTGGACATAGACCGAAAGGGGGAATATATTGCAAAACTTACAAAACATGGTTTTATGGATTTAAATGGTTATTGACACGAGGTATTGTTGTAATTAACTTAACAGGTCCCTTGTGGTGTTGTTTAACCCACAGTGGGGTACTTGGTGGATCCGGTTGAAAGCCCGAGGAGAAATAATATTGGTTAACATTTAAATTCGCACCCACTGTGAGTACAGTAGATTTCGCATGTTTATATTTGTTTTATGTAAGCTTTGCCTGCTGAGACCTGTTGTTTCATTGATTGTTTGGAATTCTACTAACTTGCGTAGATTTAGATGCACATTCTTACTTGTTGCATGTCCTTTCGGTTGTTGTGCATCTAGTGATGGACCGGTGGGTCGCATCGATTACTCTGATGTTACTGCGCTATATGACGCTGGAGCTGATCCCTCCAGGCCCGGTAGGCAGTATGTCATCCCCGATCGTACGTTTGTCTCAGATGGTATGTGTAAATGCCGAGTTTTGGGCTCGAAGGGGCTGCGGCTCTGGTCCATACTTGGTGTACGAAGAGAGTTCACGACGTTCGTCGTCGGGATTACTCTTGGGCTTCATAAAGACTTATAAAATGCGTAATCTATGTATTCACTAAGCATTCGCTTACGTTTTAGTTGTTGTATTTTTACAGGCAAAGGAAAATCTACTGCTGGACCTTCTAGTTAGGTCGTTTGGAAGATTTGGGAGACTCGGCACTATTTTATCGGTAATTTATGTTATGAGACAATGTTGTAATATTCTGGATGATTGTAATAATTGTATGGGTGTGTAGACTTAGACTTGGTACCTTATAGCACCGTAGGGTGTTTAACACTTGTTGCACTACTTTAATTATGTTTTTAATGCTTCCGCACTTAAATTAGGTTATCAAATCATTATTGTATTTATGTGTGATGATTAATCCTGGGTGTTTTGTAAATGGTGGTTGTCGTGGCAAGGGTGTCACATTAGTGGTGAAAATTGATGATGGAATGTGCACTTGGGGGGTAGCCTCACAAAAGGGATATTCTATTCCCCGAGGTTCATCAGCTTGGGTTGTTGGTCCTTCAACAGTTGTTGGGTGTGGAACAACTGCATCACCAGGAGCAGAAGTGTAAGGCTGATATGGTAAATGGTCTTTTCCAGCAGCTTTGGCACCTTGTGCAGACTCGGATTACGTTTGAGAAGTATGAGGTGGTGAGTGTGTGGACTCAGAGTGGAGTGGAGAGGATTCATATCTTTCAATGTGTTCAACCTGTTAGGAGGCTTGGACAGATAATATGGTGGTCTCCATTTGTACAACTGGTTCCTGTTGGAGGAACTAGAGGGCCTAAGCTGACTCAGGGTGGACTCTAGTTGGAGTGAAGCCTGCTCCAAGTTTGCTGCACTTACTCCCAAAATAGGAGAAGTGAAGGCAGCAGGGGTTGCTTCTTTATCAACTGACTCCTATTGGGAGGGGTCAGAGGGGCTATTCTCAGGTGCCACAGAGGTACCAGCCACAAAGGCTTCAGCCACTAAGGCTTGAGGTTCAACAAATGAACCAGGGTGAGCAGTCTTCTCCCCCTCTGCCACTAAGGCTAATGGGGCAAACTTAGCTGTTTTGGCCTTCTTGCGGACAGACTCAGCTTCACTTGATTGCATGGCACTCTTGATCTATTTAGGCCTTGATTTGGATTTTCCTTTGGGAGCAGCAACTGGATCCACCATCTGAGTAGAAGGTCTTTCCACCAAACCAAGTAACCTCCGCATATTCACAAAAATCCATTGTACCATGTTCAGAGTAGTCTCATCCACAAGCTGTAGGACTATGGAAATCTCATCCCTGCTAAGCTGGTCAAAGAAGCCAACTTTGCAGCTTAAGGACATCACCACAGAGGCGAATAGAAAACTGTATGTTGGGGATCAGTCCCGTCTGAACAAAGTAGCACCCACTTTTGGTTTTGCTACACCACAGAAGCGTAGAAGGTTGCCCATCTGCTCATCCTCAGGTTGTGCTTTGTCATATTTATCAGCAATGGCAAGATGAAGAACTTCGCTGAGAAGAGCTCCAGTGATCTCAATGGTTTTAGTGCCACTAAGAATGGTTACCCTGAAGGGTCATATGAGGAGGTATACCAAAACTCATAGACCATCTCCTGGTACAGGACACCAGGAGAGGCAGTCATTGCATAATGTAGGAGATGGGCTTGCAGAAACTCCACCATCTGTTCATATCCTTTTCCCACATAGTTTTTGGGAATGGTCAGTTTGGCAATGTAGTTGGTGGGTTTGATTGTGAGCATTGTGGTGACAGAAGGATGTTCTTGAACATCATCACCAACAAATACTTGTAGAAGGGGGTTGTTTTGGTGAGCCAGCCATTTGGAGAGTAGTAGTGATCGACGATAGTTGACACTTAGTCGGTTTAGGGTTTTGCAGGTAGTTATGGAAGCAGTAGACTAGAAGAAGAAGAAGATGAAACAGTGGTTTAGGTATTTATGCGATTTGAATGTGAGTGAGTAGGAGAAATAAGGATTTGGGCGGTTGATTTGAAATGTTCTTTAACGGAAAACAGAACGGTTGTCAGACCACTTGACCTTTTTTTAACTACTAACACACGTTATCAAACATTATCCGTAGGTAATTAAGTTAAATAAATATGTAATTGAAGTAATTTAAATGTGAAGAAAGGTAATTAAAACTGATGTTCTAAGCTGTTTGTCAAACCTGTGATGAATAGGTTTCATCACAAACTAATCACTTTTCAAGCTGTTTATGCAACCTGTGAAGCTAGATGAGAACAGGTTTCATTGTGATAAACCTGTACAGCTAGATGAGAACAGGTTTCATTGTAAAACCTGTTCAATAGCTGAACAGGTTACAAGGCATTGCCTTGTATGACAGATTAAAAGTGTGAGCAGGTTTTGAAGTTTGTACAACAGAACATGTTTGAGATTAGAACTTATTTTGTCAAACCTGTTATATGTCCTAGCCGACGTAGTTTTCAGATGCTGGTTAAGTATAGGACAAATAAACATGTCCTGTCCATGCTGTTCTGAGAAATCTGAATACATTAGAACAAGTGAGCTGTAGAGCATCAATGATACTTAGTCACATTTATTTAACATACCCAGCTTGCATACAAGGTAATTAAACTTGTTTTCATCAAGAGGTTTGGTGAAAATGTCTGCAAGCTGTTCTCCTGTGGATATAAAACTTACCTCCACATTACCTTTCTGGATGTGATCACTGATAAAGTGATGTCTGACTTCAATATGCTTTGTTCTGGATGTAATGTCACCTCTGTCACGGATCTAAGCTTGACCCGACACCGTCCAACGAGTGCGGAATCCTCGTTAGTGGCTTAACGGATCCATCACGCACGGAACCTGGAGACAAATACTATGACAGCCGATACAACGAATGACCCGACACGGTGTATTTCTCCAAAACACTCTCTGAAATCATAACTACCTAGTACGTGCACGAATACCAGCTCTGAAAACTAATTTTGCCAAAGTCCTCTTCACCCTGATGCTCTGTTTGCTCTCAAGTTCGATAGAACGTGTGAGTCATCAATGATTATTGAATTCACAATGATAAATTCATTATATAGCCGATAAGTTCGTGTCGACGCTCCTCACGAACTTATCTTCACCCGTTAGAACTTATCTTCATCTAGAATTTATGTTCACCTAAAACTTATTTTCACGTAGAACTTATCTTCACCTAGAACTTATCTTCACCTAGAACTTATTTTCAACTAGAACTTATTCTCACCTAGACTTATTTTCACCTAGAACTTATTCTCACCTAGAACCTATTCTAGAACTTATTCCTAGAACTTATCCTAGCACTTGTCCTTAGAACTTATCTCTAGAACTTATCCTTGAACTTATTGTAGAACTTATTCTAGAACTTATTATGATAGTCTAAAACTTAACATGCAAATGTAGATATCATACACAATCATGATATCAATAACAAAACTAGACTGCTGTCGTCACACCGGATGTACCAACAGACTCGCCCTTGACGATAGCTTCTAGTTGTAGTTCATTGATTGCAATAGACTATCAGATTCAGAGACTATGAATACCCAAACTAGACAGCTATTGTCACATCGTGTCACACCCCGTTACCCCGGTTGGCAACGAAGCGCGACGTCTCGGAAGCATAACCATAATCATAACGAACAACCACTATCTGGACGTTTTTAAAATTCATCGTTAAAACTTTAAAATATAGCAATGTTTTACATAGTCTGATATGAGAAAAGAAGTTCGCAAAATACAGAGATTTAATTACATAATTAAAATATCCAAAATAATGCAGCTAAATCTCCGTTAATTTTGAATATGCATGCGACTCCGTGGATGCGGAAACTTGAAAGTAAATACGTCCGAAGGCACACTTGCCTTAATTTCCTGAAAATACACGCTAAAATACGTCAACAAAAATTATTGGTGAGCTCATAGGTTTCCACGTAAATCTGACTTGTATGGACACAAGAGTAGAGTTTGAATTTATAAAATCATAAATTCCATGTTATGTATTACATATAAACCATCATGCAACCGAAGCTTAATTAAAAATGAGTTTTCCCAGTGCACTATTCCCACACGTAATACCGTGTGTTAAATATATATGCACTCGCTGTTAGCCGACCCGAACTAACCCGAATGGGGGACATGACTCCCGATAGATCTATCCACAATATATCACGCTTACAAATAAATTCAATTAACGGTTCATGATATTAGGGCTGATGGAACCACATGTGTAATACATAATAGAAATGAAGTTGTTTTCGTGTCCATATGAAAACGAAGCATGTATTTCAACCCAAAAACATAACAGTGTGAAAATAGGGGCTATGAGGACTCACCAAACTTGCGATGGCAAAAACGAGCGTAAAATGCTATATAGCGTAAGTGGATGGATGATGCACCGAGTGAGTTTAATCGAGCCCTAAATGATAAAAGGGACTTAATATCTCTAATATATGATATTATATATATTTGTAGATTTTTATGTCTTAAATCACCCAACATTACAAGTTTATAAATAACCCACGCTTAAAACGTCAAGTTTATATATACATACATATATATATATATATATATATATATATATATATATATATATATATATATATATATATATATATATATATATATATATATATATATATATATATAATTTTCTAGCTTTTTCGGAGGTTTTTCGGCCTACTTTGAGGCTGTTTTTGACGAAGCTCCAAAACGTTTTAGGCTTTTGGTTTTCTAGGACATTAAACTACTATATACAACGGATTTTTAGAATCAAGAACGGCCATTTTTCGAGATGTTTAGGTTAGGTAAAAAGCTTGTTGAAAACCCTATGTTGGCCATTTTTGAGCTGTCAAACTTTCAGTTTCCCAAATAATTTCTGGAGGTCTTAAACTCCAAAATAAATTATGAAAACTTCCAGATCTATAGTTAACACATAGATCTAACTTTTGAGACACGAATCAACTCATTTCGTTAAGTTATGAATCAGTTATGATTTTCAAAGTCGATATAAATTTTCTGCCGAAAATCCGCAGTTTATAAACTTGAAATAACGTAAGATTCTTGTTGTTTATTCAAAGACTACTTGACTAAAAGTTATAAAACACATATATATCACTTGTTTTCATAATATTTACACTTATATGATGTGTTTATATTTTTATAAACACATTTGAAGAAAACAACTTAAAAACAAAACTAGATATTTATAAACTTGAGTTTTTATGAAACTTGTTGTTGGTGATAATGTATATTATGCATGACTTATATAAACATAAATGTATGATGAAATAAGTTAGTATTTACTTACTTTGAAGTGTTAGGAGTATGAAATTGAGAAGAAGTTGGAACTCTTACAACATTTGGACCAAGAAAACTTGAATTTCACCAAGAACACTTGAATTTAACCAAGAACACTTGAATGAAAATGTTTGTAGTGAGTGTGTTTGGGGGATCCGGTTTTTAGAGAGAAAAAGGAAGAGCTTTGGTGTGAAAATAATGAAAGAGAAGCTCTCTGTTTATAGACAAAGTCTTGGTCTTTCAAATGGAGGTTGAGTGGAGTGTTGGATGAGATGAAAGAAGATGATGAAAAGGATTTGATTTTGATGGTTATGGAAGTGTGTATTATAAAAATGAAGTCAAAACCTACTTGTACCTCCCTATGGGCAGATTTTTAGAAGATACTTTGATGTATTTTCATTTCTTTTTGTATAAATGTATTTAGAATGTATTCTTGTATTTCCCTTTTTATGTAAATTCATAAATACTTTTGAATGCATTTGTTTAATGAATTGTTTTAGTCTTGCATCATTAATGTTAAGTAAGTATATTAATGCATGATTAGTGTTACTAATCTTAATTTAATTATGTACTTAGTTGAATTAATCCTTCATATCGTAAATCGATCGGATTAATTGATTTCCCGATTCATCGCACCGATGAATTTGATTCTAATTGAGTTGAATTTCTTCATGAATCTTGTTAATCACTTTGATTAATTTCGAATGACCATTGATTAGGTTATAATTGGCTATTAAATACTGATTAGGTCGTAGTTGCTAACTTGGTTTAATGCCGGATGTTACTGTCTCCCCCTGTTAAGGGAATTTCGTCCCGAAATTAGCTCGTGTTCTAAACTGCTTGAGTATTTGAGAACAGATGAGGGTATTTTTCCCGGAACTGGTCTTCGCGTTCGCACGTAAACTCAGGACCTCTCTTAGAGTTCCATCTGACTTTTATTATCGAGATCCGTCTGTGTTTTAGTTTCTTGACTTCTCAGTCCATTATTTGTACAGGTTGCTCAATGAAGTTCAACTTATAATCTAATTCTAGCTCGTCCATGGGTATAACGAGTCTTTTATCAGCCAGACACTTCTTAAGGTTGGATACATGGAAGGTATTGTGCACACTACTAAGCTCTGGTGACAGCTCTAAACGATAAGCTACTAGTCTAATTCTTTTTAAGACCTTGAATTGTCCAATGTAACGAGGATTCAATTATCCTTGTTTCCCAAATCGTATCACGCCCTTTCATGGCGAGACTTTCATCGGTACCCTTTCTCCTAATTGGAACTCAAAGGATTTTCTCCTTACGTCTGGATAACTTTTCTGACAATCGCGGGCAACTTTTAGGCGGTTCCGTATCCGTACTATATTTTCGGTGGCCTCAAGTATGATTTCTAGGCCAATGACTTGACGGTCTCTGTCTTTGACCCGTCAAAGGGGTGATCCACACTTTTGTCTGTACAGTGCCTCGAACGGAGCAACCTTAAAACGTGTGTGTTTGTTGTTGTTCGATAATTTCACTAAGGCAAATGAGTATCCCAAACACTTCCCAAAATCCATCACACATGCTTTTAACATATGTTCTAGGGTTTGGATCATTCTTTCACTCTGACCATTGGTCAGAGGGTGATATGTGGTACTTGGGTCCAAGTTTGTACCCAAAGCTCGCTGTTACGATTTCCAAAAATCTAGATGTAAATCTGCTATCTGAATCCGAAATGATTGAAATGGGCACTCCAAGTTTGGAGACGACGTCCTTTAGGTACGTTTGGACTAGCTTATTAATCCTGTTGTTCTCCTTGATTGGTAGGAATGCGAAAATTTGGTTAGGTGGCCGACTATTACTCATATTGTTTACTATGTTTGTCTTATCTTTGTAGCATGTTAGGAATTTGTTGACATATGTGGCAATGTCAGCCTTCATGTTAGGCCACCAGTATAGCTCCTTGTGGTTATGATACATTTTATCGAATCCGAGATGAGTGGCATATCGTGATTTGTATCCTTCATCCGTAACCCGCTTTCTTATTCCACCAAAACAGGTTAACCAGACTCTATTCATGAAATATTGATTTTTATTAGCCCTTATCCCAAACTATTTATCCATTCCGTGCAGGGCTTCATTTTTCATATTTTCCTCCTTAACAGCTTCTACTTGTGCTTCATGAGCTAAGGAAGGAAGGTTTGGTTGAATGGTTATAACTAGGGCTTGTACTCTTAACGGCTTAGCTTGCTCCTTTCGGCTCTGAGTGTCTGCAACCACATTAGCTCTCCTCAGGTGATAACGAAGTTCACAGTTGCAATCACTTATTAGCTCAATCCAATGGTATTACCTCATATCCGACTGTTTCTGGTTCAAGATGTGTTGGAGGTTCTTATAGTCTGTGAGTGTAGTACACTTCTTACCGTACAACTAATGTCTCCAAGTATTAAGGATAAAGACTACTGCTCCAAGATCTAGATGATGTGTTGTGTAATTCACCTAGTGACCTTAAGTTTTCATAAAGTATAAGCTATGACCCTATCTTTCTATATCAGCCCATTGTGTGAAGCGTCACAGTAATCTACAAATTTCTTGATTCTCTTGGATAAAATAAGCGCGCTGCACAGTTTATGCTTTAATAACTGATATGATATCTCCTGATCCTCGCCCCAATCATACTTAATGTCTTTTCGGGTCAGTTTTGTTAGAGCTCTGGTGATCTTTGAGAAATTTTTGATAATTGCTTTTAATAAGTTGCAAGTCTTAAAGACTGTCGTATCTTTATGGGGGTTCTAAGAGTTGAGCAATTCCTGATAGCCTCGATCTTTGCGGGGTCGACTTGGATCCTTAGGTGACCGAGAAATCTGACCTATCTTAGCCAAAAGTCAAACTTAGAATGTTTGGTGTATAGCTGTTCTTTCTTCAACAAATCTAGAATTAGTCTTAAATGTTTGCTCATGCTCCTCCTGGTTTCGTGAATAGATTAAGATGTCATTCATGAATACAATCATGAATTTGTCTAGATAAGGTTTGCACACCCGATTTATGAGGTCCATGAATAACGTTGAGGCACCGGTTAATCCAAACGACATTAATAGGAATTTATGATGACCTAACAGAATCTGAAGACTGCCTTTGGAATATCTTTCTTGTGAACTCTAACCTGATGATAACCAGACCTTAGATCGATCTTCGAATAGAAGCTTAATTCTTGGAGTTTAGTCAAACAAGTCATTGATCCTTGTGAGCGGGTATCGGTTCTTTTACTTTATTTAGCTCTCAGTAATTGATGCACATTCTGAAGGTACCATCCTTCTTCTTTATGAACAAAACTGGAGCTCCTCCAAAGCGAGGAATTCAGTTTGATAAACTTTTTATCTAAGAGCTCCTACAGTTGGTTGGACGATTCTTACACTCTTGACGGGGTTAATCGGCATGGTTCTCGAGCCACTGGTGCAGCACCTGATACTAGGCCGATTTTTGAGTTTGACTTGCCACGATGTTGGGAGTTCAGGTAAGTCTTCTGGAAAAACTTTAGGGTAACCATAAATAATAAAAATATTTTCGAGCCGCTTTTCGTTTGGCTCCCTCTCTGTCAACACTTCAGGGTCCTAATGCTAGGGATGATGCTTACTTTGGTATTTCTTACTTTGCCTTGGACAGTAAGGACCTTCTTATTGGCTAATGGTATATGAACCGTCTTCTTGTTGCACACTATTTCCGCACGATATTTCGATTGTCAATCATGCCTATGACCACGTCAGAACTTCCCATTTTGACAGGCATCAAGTCTGTTTCAAAGAGTTGGCCTACTAAGTCTAAGGAGCATCCTCGTATTATATTATTTGTCTTAAGCGTCTTACTGTCATCAACCTCAATAGCATAAGTGGCACTTAATGGTGTAAGAATGGAATTTATCTGCTTACTGAACTTAGTGGATATAAAGCTCCTATCAGCACCAGTATCAAATAGTAGTAATGCATAGTTGGTATCTAATGGGGTAAGAGGATAAGTCTATGGGTTTGAAATTTCTTAGCCAGATAGTCATAGCTTTATCTCCTCATACGTAGAGTTGCAGTTAAAACTTAATTCCTAATTAAAGTTCTTGATACCTAATCTGATATGGTCGGGATTTTTTTTTCGATATACTTTCAAGCCTTACGTACATCTGATAGTAAAAACCTATAGATATACTATAAACTGGTAGAAGGGTACTAAGTATGAGTTACCTCCTCATAGTTCAGAGCGTTAAGTTGTTGGGTTAGCTCTGCATTGGGGCTTTGCGCTCTGCTAAGCGCCGTCACAATTCGTCAATTATCGTCTTGTTGAATCGCCTGGGTATTCTGGTTGGCCCAAGGTTTATTGGTGGTTTGTATTGCCTCCTGCTTAATCCTTGCAAAGATCTCACCGACCTCTTGGTGGATTTTGTCGAAATTGGAGGTCGTGTCTGGTGGCCCTTGCCACCAACAGAGGCACCGTTCGTTGCGTAGGTCCCTCGGTAAGTGTCGGCACTTAAGAAGAAGATGGTGTTTCGACTTCAACTGGCTTGGGATCCCTTCCTCTTTTCTCCACTCTTGAAGAGTGTGAGTCATCCATTCCCACTGTGCTACTGCGTAGGGCTTGGCTGATGGGCAGGTACCGGGATAGACTCCCGTTGTGCCAGTCACACGCTTTTCCTAGGGGTGATCTTCTTCGATGGTCCATTGGGATGGTTTCTGAATAGGGTGTAGGATGGAATACGTGGTGGCGATAGTGGACCAATTTGAGCTGCAGGGCCACAGTTGCCCCCCTTTTGTTCTGACGGGTCCTCTACCTCGTCACTGATTGGGTCTGGATGGATTTCGGATCCAAAGTACACCTTAGTGTCACCTTGGCTTTCTTGTACCATGGGTGAGAATTCATCCTCAGAGTAAAACAGGATAATAACTGTATTGTTTGGCATGTTCTTGTCATCAGGGTCCTTATATATGTTCACAGTTTTTGAAGAAACTTTGGTTTTTGTAACAGTTATAGTCTAGGTACTAATGCAACCTAGTTCACTATAACTATGGCTCTGATACCAATCTGTCACACCCCGTTACCCCGGTTGGCAACGAAGCGCGACGTCGCGGAAGGATAACCATAATCATAATGAATGACCACTATATGGACGTTTTTAAAATTCATCGTTAAAACTTTAAAATATAGCAATGTGTTACATAGTCTGATATGAGAAAAGAAGTTCGCAAAATACAGAGATTTAACTAGATAATTAAAATATCCAAAATAATGCAGCTAAATCTCCGTTAATTTTGAATATGCATGTGACTCTGTGCATGCGGAAACTTGAAAGTAAATACGTCCGAAGGCACACTTGCCTTAATTTCCTGAAAATACACGCTAAAATACGTCAACCAAAATTGTTGGTGAGCTCATAGGTTTCCACGTAAATCTGACTTGTATGGACAACAAGAGTAGAGTTTGAATTTATAAAATCATAAATTCCATGTTATGTATTACATATAAACCATCATGCAACCGAAGCTTAATTAAAAATGAGTTTGCCCTGTGCAGTATTCCCATACACAATACCGTGTGTTAAATATATATGCACTCGCTGTTAGCCGACCCGAACTAACCCGAATGGGGGACATGACTCCCGATAGATCTATCCACAATATATTCGCGCTTACAATTAAATGCAATTAACGGTTCATGATATAAGGGCTGATGGAACCACATGTGTAATACATAATAGAAATGAAGTTGTTTTCGTGTCCATATGAAAATGAAGCATGTATTTCAACCCCAAAACATAACAGTGTGAAAATAGGGGCTATGAGGACTCACCGAACTTGCGATGAAAAAAACGAGCATAAAATGCTATATAGCGTAAGTGGATGGATGATGCACCGAGTGAGTTTAATCGAGCCCTAAATGATAATAGGGACTTAATATCTCTAATATATGATATTATATATATTTGTAGATTTTTATGTCTTAAATCACCCAACATTACAAGTTTATAAATAACCCCCGCTTAAAACGTCAAGTTTATATATACATATATATATATATATATATATATATATATATATATATATATATATATATATATATATATATATATATATATATATATATATATATATATATATAATTTTCCAGCTTTTTTGGAGGTTTTTCGGCCTACTTTGAGGCTGTTTTTGACGAAGCTCCAAAACGTTTTAGGCTTTTGGTTTTCTAGGACATTAAACTACTATATACAAAGTATTTTTAGAATCAAGAACGGCCATTTTTCGAGATGTTTAGGTTAGGGAAAAAGCTTGTTGAAAACCCTATGTTGGCCATTTTTGACCTGTCAAACTTTCGGTTTCCCAAATAATTTCTGGAGGTCTTAAACTGCAAAATAAATTATGAAAACTTCCAGATCTATAGTTAAGACATAGATCTAACTTTTGAGACAAGAATCAACTCATTTCGTTAAGTTATGAATCAGTTATGATTTTTCAAAGTCGATATAAATTTTCTGCCGAAAATCCGCAGTTTATAAACTTGAGATAACGTAAGATTCTTGTTGTTTATTCAAAGACTACTTGACTAAAAGTTATAAAACACATATATATCACTTGTTTTCATAATATTTACCCTTATATGATGTGTTTATATTTTTATAAACACATTTGAAGAAAACAACTTAAAAACAAAACTAGAAATTTATAAACTTGAGTTTTTATGAAACTTGTTGTTGTTGGTGATTATATATATTATGCAAGACTTATATAAACATAAATGTATGATGAAATAAGTTAGTATTTACTTACTTTGAAGTGTTAGGAGTATGAAATTGAGAAGAAGTTGGAACTCTTGCAAGATTTGGACCAACAACACTTGAATTTCACCAAAACACTTGAATGAAAATGTTTGTAGTGAGTGTGTGTGGGGGATCCGGTTTTTAGAGAGAAAAAGGAAGAGTTTTGGTGTGAAAATAATGAAAGAGAAGATCTCTATTTATAGGCAAAGTCTTGGTCTTTCAAATGGAGGTTGAGAGGAGTGTTGGATGAGATGAAAGAAGATGATGAAAAGGATTTGATTTTGATGGTTATGGAAGTGTGTATTATAAAAATGAAGTCAAAACCTACTTGTACCTCCCTATGGGCAGATTTTTAGAATATATTTTGATGTATTTTCATTTCTTTTTGTATAAATGTATTTAGAATGTATTCTTGTATTTCCCTTTTTATGTAAATTCATAAATACTTTTGAATGCATTTGTTTAATGAATTGTTTTAGTCTTGCATCATTAATGTTAAGTAAGTGTATTAATGCATGATTAGTGTTACTAATCTTAATTTAATTATGTACTTAGTTGAATTAATCCTTCATATCGTAAATCGATCGGATTAATTGATTTCCCAATTCATCGCACCGATGAATTTGATTCTAATTGAGTTGAATTTCTTCATGAATCTTGTTAATCACTTTGATTAATTTCGAATGACCATTGATTAGGTTATAATTGGCTATTAAATACTGATTACGTCGTAGTTGCTAACTTGGTTTAATGTCGGATGTTACACATCGGGTGTATCAACAGACTCCCCCTTGACGATAGCTTCTAGTAGATACTCATTAATCTATAGAACTAGGCTTATTTAAGTTAGTACCTACATGGAGTCCCTGCTCAACACACACTTTGACAACTTTCTGATATTTCCTGCTTTCAGATCTCAAATTCTCATCAAAAGAAATTCCCTGATCATGAAGTCTGTGCAGGTTATCTTTAGATAGATTGACAAGATACAAGGGATCGTATATTCTAAAAATCACCTTTTCTTCTTTGTTCTCCATGACTGCCTCTCCAGTTTCACTGTCCTCACCTATTTTTAGACTAACTTATTCCATGTCCAACCAGTCAGAGGATTTATTCTTATTTGAACCACAACTCTTATACCAACTCTTGGATTAACTTTTCAAATCTCCAACACGACCCTCCCTTCTGATAGTTTTTGCAAACACGTCAGGATAAGAATCGTCTTCCTAGATTTAAAGATCCTTCCATGCTAAATCAATCACTTCACACTTCAGAATCTGATTCATCATTTACTGTAGATCTCAGCATATCTAGATCTATCACATTCTGATCTTTATTCACGACTTCTGCATCGTCTGACTTCCAATCAGGTACATCTTCAGGAGTAAACTGTCCTTCCTCAAGATCCTCCTGTTCTAAGTTATCTTTGAAGTCAAACCTCATTTCTTTTTCATCCAACCCTGATAATGCTCCGATCAGACCTTATCTTTAGTTAATTTTATCACATCTGAATCCTTGTCTTTTCCCTTGTCAGTGGCTTTGAATACAGACTCCCCCTGAGGATCAGCAAGCTGAGCAAATTGTTGTATTGAAAGATCTGCCAGCTCACTGTCCGGGCCATCTTCTTTGACTTCTCTACAAATTTCCCCCTGAGATGGAGGATCTTTCAACAACTCCTCCAGTATAGCCTCCAGATTTGCAATCTGCTGCTGCTGATCAGTCTCTGTCTAATCAAACTGGGCATTAAGATGTTGAAGTTCGCGAATCGCCTTTGTCAGCTGAAGAATTTGTACTTCTGGTAAAACTCTAATTCCAACACTGTATGGACTTAATTAACACATGAAACAAGTCATAATACGCTAGCCGGACATCAAAATCCATTATTCAACGATAAAAATGCAATGAAACTCTCCTTACTTACATTCTTTGATGGTTTAGAAGGTAAACCAAACATTAGAATTAAGTTCGAGAGAAACAGTCGTTATCATCCTTCAGCAGTCACAACATCGTAAGTTTTGAATAACTCTGAACAATTTTCAAGTTTTTCAACTTATCCCGGAGCCCTTAACTTTTAGCAACTGATTATCACGCAAATTTTATTTTTCCAACTAGAATGCATCCTAGTAATCTGACCTCGATCCTATTTGTTGAAGATAAAATGAACCAAACTAAAATAAAAGTAAATTAAATAAAGTAAAATTAAACTGCAGAAATTTGAAGATAAAAACACACTAACTGAATATTTTTGCGAGATAGTCAAAGAATGTTCCATCAGATAGCGGTGTCAAATGCACATTCACAGTTAGGAAGTATTTATTCCTTTGGTTGTTTGTCGTAACATACACACCAAGTCGATTATCGGTATGTTTGTCCATTTAAACACTCAACACTTAGGATTTTCCTTTGGCCTTTTTATTTATCAAGAAACTACCTTACGTGTCCCATACTTAGACATACTTCTCTGATCAAGGCAGACACACAACGATTATGACTTTTTGGTATTTGCAAATTATCTTTAAAAGGCAAATGGCGGACATAGTTCTGTATTTACATACAACAGAGTGTCTTAGTTTGTCTTAGAGTTCCTGATATGTTAGCAAGATAGCGGTGACAGGTCTGTACTCACATACTACAAAGCGACATATCTTGCTAGTTTAAGTAAAAACAGTGGTGACAAGTCTGTACTGACGTACAACAAAGCGACTTGTTTTTACTTCCTTTACTATAAAAAAATTTTTCTTTGTTTGTTTAAGATGTATGTTGGTGAAGCTATACATCCCCCAGATAAATTTGCATACCTCATTCATAGTCATTGCCTGTATGTCTCTAACATAGAATTTAAGACCTTTTGGTCATACATCTAAGTTAGTTACACATATGACATTTTCTTGATTATTTTATTAGCTTTACGGAAATCCTTCATGTATTATGTCTACCAACATATCAGAAAAGAACATGTAAATCACTTAGAGTTTTAGTGCATTAAGTGTGAAAGTTTAACACCTAGAATTTGTCAAACTATGCTAAATTTCGTCACTTTGAACCTATGATTCTAAGACTTTTTTCATATTTCGATATTCTCCTTTTTTTTTTTGAGATTTTTTATGATTTTCTCTCTTTTTTCTTTTGCTTTTCTCTTTTAAGTACAGTAACTAAAAAGACAAACTAAAAACCTTTATAAAAACTTTAAAAAAGAAAGAAAAATCTACTGAGGTCAGGTTACTCCGGATTACGCATTCCACTAACTTGGTCTAACAACTCAAACTGTGATTTATCAAATGCTTTTGTGACAAGATCCGCATAGTAGTTATTACCAACATTGTTATATCAATTACCACACTTTACCATTTTCCCATAAGAGTCCTCAACTTGGTCTAAGGACCCAATCAACATGCCTGCTGTTTCGCCCTTTGTCCCCCTGTCCTGTGTCAAGAGCCACCACTATCCTCAAACCATTTGATGTTTGGACCTGTAGCTAACTGCTGCACACTAAGCAAGAAAAGTTAGATATCACGGGGAACCCAAGCCATGACTGACTTGGTATTACCATTCTCATCCACAAACTTGAATTCTTTCAAATACCCATCTCTCCTTTCAGATGACTTGGGCATTTGATCAAGAATAGGTTGTGGATTTGAGTGAATAACATCCACTCTCGACCTCTGGGTTAGTCTTTGCAGTTCAGCCCTAGAATAATTTCTGTTATAGTATATCTTAGTTTGATAATTCTGGGCTCTACCTGGCGTCTTATGTCTATTAGGAGAATTAAACCTAACTAGAGTGTGACTCCTCTTAGGTGTATTATTCCTAATGATGGATTGGGAGCCAGACGTTGATTGACTAGGGAATCTATTTGGTGAATTATTCCTAAGTCCTTCATTTTATCTGAGAGACACTGATGTTTGTCGACTACCTAGACGTGACATCACACTTGAGTTCTTCTCGGAAATTTGAGAACTACTTCAGCTCGTATCACTAGGCATTGTTTTTAAGGTTTGCTGCTCTTGTTTCCCTATGTTTATTGAAGACTCTAGCTTCTTGTAGGGACAACCTGAAGCAACATGTCCTTTCTCATGACACTTAAAGCAAGACATCTTGTCAATAGATTTCTTATAGGCACTCATTGACCTAGGTGTCTTACTAATGCCCTGATTGTTTGTATCAACAGCTTTGTTTAACTCCTCTTTGTTAATATTACTTACAGTCTTATTTTCTTCTAGTTTTGGCTTGCAACTAGATTGCACACACGGTACCGTTTTTCTAATCTGAGGAGTAGTTGAAGATACTTTAGAAGACGCAGTTACCTTGACTACCTCTGATTTAACAGTATCCTTGGTCTCATCCTGAGGAGTAGGTACATGGTTGCTATTTGCCTCAGCTACTTTAGCCCTAGACTCATCTAATTCCATATCTTTAAGAGAGATCTCTTTGGTCAGTGACTCTACATGCTCATAAATTAGTTCATTCCTGACACTTTGTTCAATTAATTTGTCATTCAGAATTATTAAATCTTGAGAATCATTTCTCAGTTTAGCCTGAAGATCTTCCTTAATGTCTAATAAATTAGCATTATCTTATTTTAACGATTGAATTTGAGCAGTAATAGATGAATGTGTTTCAAGTACTAAGTTCAATTTATCATTCAAAGTAATACATAAAACACATAAATCATGAAAAGTAAAAAAGTTCAGAATTACCTGTTTCTGATCAGATTTGATCTTGGCCATCTGAGCTGCAAACTCCAAAGTAGTCAGCTTCTCAGTAATCTCCAGCACCAAAGGATCTGAATCAGACTGCTGGGTATTCTCTTTCTTTTCATCTTCTGTTCCATTATCAGTTTCTGTCACTTCGGCCATGAAAGCCCTAGTATTCGCCTCTGGATGTGTATTACAATCATATGTGCCATCTAACTGTTTGTTAGACCCCACATTAGTAAGTAAACCATCCACTGAACCCTAATTCCCGGATCTCTGATTCCCTGAACTGGCAGAATACTGACGTCCTGAGATCTGATGATTATCCATCTTAGGTCTTTGACACTCTCTCGCAAAGTGTCCGAACCCCTGACAGTTATAGCACCTAACTTTTGACTTATCGAATCCTACATTGTTCAGACTTAGATTTCTTCCCGTTCTTTTCATGAACCTCCACAATCTCTGTGTGACCATAGCCAATTATCATTGTAGGTCCATTTTCTCTAAGTCATCCGAATCCACCTAATCATAATCTTCTTCCCATAGAGCTGAATCATTTATTTTCCCTTGAATACAATTCTCGTAAGGTGCTACAAACGATGCTAGAAGCTTCAGTTGCTCCTCAACAGTTTTAGCACTCATTGGCATTTTTTTGTATCCCTGAGACAATGATGTCTGCGGCTGATCATCCGGATTTGAGAAACCCAGAAAGGCCCTACCTTAAGATTCTTCTACTTCTTTTGGTATGCCATCTTGTTCTCCAGAATAAAATGTGGTGGCTTCAGAGTTAGGTACACTAGAATTATATGGTTTAGATTTACCAAAGTACATATCAGGATCTTGTACCTGATCGTACTCCATCTCCTTCTTCTGTATCTTGAGGTTATAAGCCCTCAGAACTCCAATAACTTCCTCCAGAGTGTGGGTTTCTAGTTCTCTTCATTGTGCTTTATCAACGCAGTGTACATTTCCCACTTTGATGGTAACGCATCTAGAAGTGTCTCGATCTTTTCTGATTCTTGATACTCAACCCTGTGGTTATCAAGCTCGGTTAATAGATGATAGAACCTTGTGACAATCTCATCCAAGTTCTCGTGCTTCAGACCTTTAAAGATCGTAAATTGTTGTTTTAACAACTCAGTTCTCCCCTTCCTCACCCGTGAATTTACCTCATACCTCTTCTCTAGAGCTTCCCAGAGCTCTTTAGAAGTTCTGTGATGTTTAAACGTATCTAGAATATCCAAAGGTAACGCCATTTTAATTGATGACAGAGCTTGATTTTCGGCTTCATAAATTTTCTTGTCCTCATCCTTCATTTGTTGATAGGAAAGAACCTTCATCCTGCCCTCGAGCTCTTGTGTAGGGGGAACATACCCTTCATCTATGCATGTCCACATACACGTATCGATAAAACGAGCAAAGTCCGTAAACCTATCTTTCCACCAATAATAATCTTCAATCTTACACAGCTTAGGTGGTGAATTTAATTTGCCTACTTCGTGATCCATTTCCTAGAACTTATGTAAACTTGACATTCTCGTAAAACTTTTGTTCACGAACTTAAATTATTTAATTTTTAAATACGGACATAGCCCTGATATGTTCATACAAACTTAGCTAAGAAGTTATCCCTGATAAGGTCTTACGAACTTAGCTTTGAACTTATCCCTGATAAGTTCTTACGAACTTAGCTTAGAACTTATACCTGATAAGTTCTTACGAACTTAGCTTAGAACTTATCCCTGATAAGTTCACAGAGGAGTGTGTCTGACAAGTTCGTGGAACCCTAAAAATACCCCTAAGTTCGAGCGCCGCAAGTTCGTGAAATGGCCAAAAATTCGACTTTTTCAAAATTTCAGATTAAACCAATGTTTTTAACATTAAAAACACTTATTTCGACTGAAAATATGAACTAATACGAATTTTTTCCTATAACCTTGCTTGTAGATCTCCGAAACCTTCGAAAATACGTGATTTATCCGATAAAAAACATCAAGAAACCAAAGAATGTTCGTCGAAACCTAAAGAACACGAAAAACACTCGTTATGACTCAGATACCACTTGTAAGGTCACCTCTGTCACGGATCTAATCTTGACGCGAAACCGTCCAACGAGTGTGGAATCCTCGTTAGTGGCTTAACGGATCGATCACGCACAGAACCTGGAGAAAAAAATATGATAGTTGATACAACGAACGACCCGACACGGTGTGTTTCTCCAAAACACTCTCTGAAATCAATTCTAGCTCGTACGTGCACGAATACCAGCTCTGAAGACTAATTTCGCCAAAGTTGTAACAACCCAGCTTTTATTTAATCTTAATTTCGGTATTTGATCCAATAATGTAATTTAATTACATTATTTGACTTGTAATTTAATTAAGTATGAAATAAGTTAATTAAATTATATTTGAGTTATAAATTATTAAAGATGATTAAATTAAAAGATATGTAAAATACAAAAGTTTAGTGAGTTAAATTCAAATATGATAAATTTGAGATATAAAAACAAATATTATTGATCAATTAAGATCATTAACACCAAACACACACTCTCTCTCTACTCTCTCTCTCTCTGCACATACGGCTATCATCAAGATTCACCAAAATTGTTCATAAAGTTCAATTAAGTGAAGAGTTAATCCAAAGGAGGAGTTACAAGAAGCAACAATCATCATCAAACAACAACATTTAGAGGTAAATATTGATTAAATTTCAAGATTTTTAAGATTTGGTTCGGTTTTGTGTAAAACCGAAACCAAAGAAATTAAAACATGAAAATATATGTTCCATGTATAAAATTTTGATAGATTATGATGAATTTATGTTATTAGATGTAATGGAAACAAAATTCGTGGGTTAGATCATTCAAATTAATTAGAAATCGGAACTTTTGGCAAAAATGTGTTATTGACAAAATATTGAGTTTTTGGACAATCTTGACCAAAATATGATGTTATTGATAGGGAAAAGTGTATAAAAACAATCCAATAATGATAATATAACTCTATATTTAGTTGCATGTTGATAAATATGGATTTTGTGAATTATTATGAAAAATCCGAATGAATATAGCTAAGAACACATGAAGAACAAATTTCTGGAAAATTCTAAGCATAGGATCCGAATTCGGATGGTGTCCCAAATTCGGATCTTGTATGGTCCTAATTCGGGTGAAATGCTATTTTCGGATGAAGCTCAATTTCGGATCTCATGCCATTTCGGATTCTTAATTTCGGATGGATTAATTTTGAATGTTCATTTTGGATGGGTCATGATCCGAACTCGGATTGATGCTAATTCGGACACTCCTTGGAATTAGGACTTGACCCATTTCGGTTAATGCCTGATCCGGATTCATAATCCGGATAGGTTCGAATCCGGACTGATCCGAATCCGGGTGTCAATCCGGGCCAGTCCGAATGTGATGGATCCGAACCCAGATGTTTATTTTGGTATTTTAAATTAGAATGATTAAAGATCTTTTGAGAATTCAAGAAACAAAGAAAATGGACAAAATAAGAAATGAGTTACCAGTTATCAGAATCAGATAAAATAAAGATTATGAAGCTAAAAGCTAATGAAATAATGATTCACATGAATGATTTTGAACAGGTTCAGTGAAATTCTGAACACAGATACAAAGATATAAAGATTTAGAGTGGGTCAAAGACTTGATTTGACAGAGAACAGATTTACAAAGATAAAATACTGAGATTACTCAGGTGGCAGATTTTACATCTGTTTGATAAAGACCCCAGAGCTGTGAGTTATAGATATTCAGATTTAACATGCTTGAAATTCCGGTTGAGACATATTGATGATGCTAAGATTGATTGACATTCATATTATCAGCTGGATTGTGACCTGTGCACACCATGGATGGGTGTTGCCCAGTGGATCATGATAGCTATTTGACTATCATTTCTTATGTCATTGCATTTATAGTTCATTTCAGATATTGCTTTGAGATTACTGCTATCATGACATGATTACGTATGCTCCATCATGGCATATACTTGATATATTGATTCAGCTTGATTAGCCTTGATTGGTCTATTGTTCTAGACCTGGCTATTTCACCAGTTCTATTGAACTTGGTAATGACCTCCGATGTTCCGCCACGTTGATTTACTGGTAGCTAGCCCAGTATGTGGCTGATCCCCACGATTTAAGCGTGTGCGTGGCTTGAGCATCATCCTACTCTATGACTTCTATGTCTCAATCATGAGGGCTGTAGCGGCAGCCAAGACATATCACGCTAGATTTATGATCCGCTTGACATTGCATGTTAATTTGAAAATCTATTTACTCACTAAACTTTGCTTACAGTTGCTACATTAACATTTTTACAGGAAAAGACAAAGGAAAGTCACCTGCCAGACCTAGTTCTTAGGTCTTTCAAAGATCAAGACAGAAGTTCCTTAGACCTCTACTCAGCACCCCTTTTTGGTACTAATTGGATGATGATAAAATGATGGTCTGGGTAGATTTATTTTGAATATATGATGATTTGAATTAGATTAGACTTGTGCCCTTTATAAGTTTAATTTGAAAACGGTAACCTGTATTAAACTTAAATCCTAATATGTTTGTGCCTGTAATTTAATATTCCGCACTTAATTACTCTATCTTAGTTATGATTGATATTGTGTTGCATGATGTGGGACCTAGACTCGTGAGCACTGCCCCGCAAGGGGTGGTCTTCACAAAAGTCCTCTTCACCCGGATGCTCTGTTTTCTCTCAAGTTCGACAGAACCTCTGACTCGTCAAAGATTATTGAATTCACAATGAAAAATGCATTATATAGCCAATAAGTTCGTGTAGACGCTCCTCACGAACTTATCTTCATCTGTTAAAACTTATATTCACCTAATACTTATTTTCACCTAGAACTTATTTTCACCTAGAACTTATATTCACCTAGAACTTATTTTCACCTAGAACTTATTCTCACCAAGAACTTATGAACTTATTCCTAGAACTTATTCCTAGAACTTATCCTTAGAACTTATCTTTAGAACTTATCTCTAGAACTTATCCTAGAATTTATCCTAGAACTTATTCTAGAACTTAATATGATAGTCTAGAACTTAACATGCAAATGTAGATATCATACACAATCATGATATCAATAACAAGACTAGACTGCTGTCGTCACACCGGATGTACCAACACTGGAGTGAAAGACTGAATTATTGTAGATAGCTATGGCACTTGTATTATCACACATAATAGGAGTTTTCCTATATACAAGCCCCATAATTCTCAAGCTGATGTTGCATCCAGAGAATCTGCCCACAGCAGCTTCTAGCAACAATGTACTTAGCTTCAGGTGTAGAAGTAGAGATTGAATTCTGCTTCTTGCTACACCAACTGATCAACTTAACACCAAGGAGTTGACATCCACCTATTGTGCTTTCCTGTGTAGCCTGCAGCCTGCAAAATCAGAATCTGAATAACTAATTAGTTCAAGGCTAGAGTCTTTAGGTAACCAATGACCCAAACCTGATGTACCTTTTAGGTATCTGAGTATTCTTTTTACAGCAGCTTGACGTGATTCTTTAGGATCAACTTGAAACCTAGCACATAAACAGGTAGCAAACATAAAATATTGTCTACTAGCAGTTAAGTATAGCAAACTTCCAATCATGCCTCTGTAAGCTATTACTGAAACAGCTTTGCCACAGGCATCAGCATCCAATCTTACATTGGTTGCCATTGGGGTTTTGATGGGATAACTTTGATCAATTTTGAACTTTTTCAGAAGATCTAAAGTATACTTTCTTTGATTAATAAAAATTCCATTTGAGGTTTGTTTAACCTGTAATTCTAGAAAGAAAGTAAATTCACCCATCATGCTCATTTCATATTTTGATTTCATGAGCAGTGAAAAGTTCTTGCATAACTGTTAATTAGTAGAACCAAATATTATGTCAACCACATATATTTGAACAAGCATAATATCAGTTTTCACATTCTTTATGAACAATGTGGTATCCACTTTACCTCTGGAATAACCATTGCTCATAAGGAAATCAGTAATAGTGTCATACCAGGCTCTAGGGGCTTGGTTTAGACCATAGAGAGCTTTGTTCAACTTATAGACAAAACCTAGATGTTGTTCACTTTCAAAACCTGGAGGCTTCTTGACATGTACTTCTTCCTGCAGCATACCATTCAAAAATGCACTCTTGACATCCATTTGAAATACCTTCATGCCCTTGTGCGTAGCATATGCTAGAAAAAAATGAATTGCTTCTAACCTGGCCACTTGAGCAAATGTTTCATCATAGTCTATCCCTTCTTCTTGCCTATAGCCTTGCGTAACCAGTCTTGCCTTATTTCTAATGACATGACCTTGCTCATCCATTTTGTTTCTGAAAACCCATTTGGTGACAATTATAGTTTTACCTTTAGGAACAGGGACAAACATCCATATTTTGTTTCTCTCAAAATGATTGAGTTCTTCTTGCATGGCAGTGATCCAATTGGAATCTCTCAGTGCATCATCTACTTTCTTTGGCTTCAGCAGGGACACAAAGCTAGAAAACATACAAAAGTTTCCTAAGCTGTCCCATCTTGTTTGTACCCCTTTGTTGATATCACCAATTATCTGATCATTTGGGTTACACCTGATCCACTTACGATCATTATTCAATGAAGATTCTCCTGTATGAGTTTCATTTTCATTTTGTCAAGTAGAATAGCTATCAAGATTATCAGACACACTGATATCTTAAGCCTGCTCACCCATTGAGAATGAATCATTACTATTGAACAGATCATCAGAGGATTCAGGGAAATCAGTAATGATAGGTTCTGGACACGATGCATTAACTGTGTCAGTACACTTATTCACACATGGTGTATCAACATAATCATCATCATGACCATTGTGGTTAACAGGTTCCACCCTGGGTGTAGTGGAAGCTTTTGAGTCCTTCTCTTCATCAATGGAATGCATAAGATCATCAAAACTAAACTCTCCTTAAACTGATTCAGGATCAGCTTTGGTGGAAGCACTCTTAGACTCTTCAAAGGTGACATTGATAGATTCATCTATCACCTTTCTTTTGTAGTTCTTTACTCTCTGTAGGCTTTAGAGACATCAGAATATCCAACAAACACACCTTCATTAGCGTTGGGTTCAAATTTTGCTAGCTGATCCCTCTAATATAGAATGAAGCAGGGACATCCAAAAACATGGAAATAGATAATATTTGGCCTTCTTCCTTTGATTAATTCATAAGGAGTCTTGTTGAACCTTCTCACCACTAAGGATCTGTTTTGAGTGAAGCAGGTAGTGTTGACAACTTCAGTCGTAAATGATGAAGGCAAACCTATGCATGGTTTCAACAGCTTCAATGAGGGTTCTATTTCTCCTTTCAGCAACTCCATTTTGTTATGGAGTTCTTGCAGCTGAAAAGTTTTGTGAGATCCCTCTTTCTTCACCAAAGTCTTCAAGAGTACTGTTTCTGAATTCAGTACCATGATCACTTCTAGCTACTTGACTTGAGTAGAGTTTAGAACTGCCATCTTTTTGACAAATCCAGTAATTTCTATGGCAGCCTCTCCTTTGTTCTTTAGGAACACCACCCATGTAAACCTAGAGAACTCATCAACCATTACTAGAGTGTATCTTCTACCTCCTAGACTTGGGACACTGACAGGTCGAAACAAGTCCATGTGGATTAAGGAGAGAGGAGTATCGATTGAACAAATATGCTTAGATTTAAAAGATGTTTTTCTCTGCTTGCCTTTCTCACAAGCTGTGCAGAGTTTATCCTTAACAAAAGTTATACAAGGCAAACCTGTTACCAACTCTTTCTTACAAAGTTTGTTGATATTCTT
>JAANYP010008825.1:0-44044 GCA_020465985.1 Centrapalus pauciflorus | reverse complement strand
CTAAAAAAACTTTTTAAATTTATATTTTTCATAACTATGATTAAATTAACGTTATATAGATGATATATGAATTTCATATACATTCACATTTTCTGTGTCCTTAATAATTATGTTAATGTTCATGCACATTTATGGGAGTCGTCATCCAAGTGAATGATCATTCACACTATTCACGTGATCATTAACACGATTTATTAAGTTGCTACTTTTGATAAAAAGTCTTAAAATGTTGTCTTGTACATATCTATGCAAAAAAATATATAGTGTTGGAATCTCATGGGTACGTTGATATTCAACCAAAAACAACAGTAGCCTTTTAAGTCTCGTTGTAGACTTCACTACAACAATTAGTTATGGAATAATTTTAGAATAATTTCAAATTTATTTTTGGATTGTTAGCAAAATAGAACAACATCAAAGATATCATGATGATCTCATTTATCTCAATAAACACAACATGATTTCCACCAATTCAATGCTATTGTTCTTTTATCAAATGTAAAGGAGTATCATCTACCGAAAAATTAATTTCAGACAAGATCTTATTGTGAGTGTTCTCTAGTTAACTAACTTAATTTCATTACCATTTATCTTTAAAAATTTTCACTAGCTCTTCATTATAAGTTCTTGTAATATTATTTAGATCCATTTCGAATCTCATTTCAAATTTATATCTACTATCTTCAGAGGAACTATATAGTAAATAACTTATAAAGACACAACGATTAAAATTTAGGTGCTCTACCAATCCAAATTAATTGCCACTAGCAATTTAGGCGCTCTATTATACGTATAATATATATCGATTACCCATGTAATATACATAAAGAAGTGAACATCTGGTGTTTTAAAAAATTCAGATTTGAAATATAAATATTCATGAGTGGTTTGAAATTAAAAAAAATCATCAAAGAACATTACAAATACCCAGAAATCGATATAGGTGGTGAAGACCTTCAAAATACGAAGATGCTTTATGATGGAGACCTTCAAAAAACAAATATGGAGATGAAGAAGATGAACCTTCGTACTTTCAATGTCATACTTTTATAACTTCAAAAAACGAACATAAATATGGAGATAATGAAGGAATTGAAATCGATATGTGTAAATAATTCAAAATCATACCTGCCTTTTTTAGAACAAAACCTTCGTAAATTTGCGTTGGATTTCAACACTTCAATTTTATATGAACAAAACTTGAGGAAAAAAATACGTACAGAAGAAAGAGACGAAGAAGAAGGAGAGAGACAGAGACAGAGAAAAAAAAATGATGGAAAAAAAACTCATGGTCCTTGAACTGTTGGATCGAATACACCTTGTTTTTACATTTATTTATTTGAATTACTCTTAATATATTCGCTAGCCATTCATTATCCTTAATCGTTTTATAACCTTACCCTACCCACACGTACTACGGCTTACAACAACAATAGTGTGCGCCACAATCTCGGTAAGAAAGACTCCCACCGCAATCATAGTTACTACATTGATCACCTGAATCACATTCAACATCACATGCGCTTGGAAATTGTGGTGGATTACGACAAGATCTTGGAACGCAATTATTTGATCCTTTAACACCTGCAATCAGATAAAAAAATATACATTTCATTGATACAAGAAAACTCCAATTCAACAATATTACCTAACTTTTAACGTAATCCAACAATCTTTTATCAAAAAAGTAAAATTTAGAAACTGAGAGAATGGAAATATCGTCATGGAAATCGATGTTTTTATTGAACTTAACTTATGTGTGTGTACCCGAGTGTACACTTACATAAATTTGCATATATGTGAACATACATTTATGTGATAAATGATTTCATGCACTTAGAATTTGTGAAAGTGCGTGAAATTTATATATTATCTGTGTAATGTAAATTAATATATGTTTACGAAAAAAAATTCAAAAAAAATATTTTTAACAGTGGTACATTCTGCTGCGCTGCGTAAACATGTGTGTGTGTGTGTGTGTATAAGGAAGCTAGAATAAAATTAAAAGAATGGAAATGACCGACACACCGATTACGATTAGCAATGTAGCCAACATAACAAACTTAAATGCTACAAATTTTTCCATGGGCGAGTTCGAAAGCTAGACAGAAGCTTAATTAATTTATATAATTCTACCAATGTTGAAGTTGAAAGTTTGCCTTCATATAAGAGAATACGTTTCACAATATATAGTGGAATTAACACACATATGCTCGTAAATAACAATTAATGACACAATACAAGTCATTGATTATATTTAATTATAGTTTTCTATGTAATTGGTTATAATTAATTATACTTAACTATGTCATTGATTATACGAATCAATTTCATGTATGGTCACATGAATCAAATGCTTCATAATTATATGCACAATAAATCAATCTATTCCATTATACATACATACATACATACATACATACATACATACATACATACATACATACATATATATATATATATATATATATATATATATAAATATATATATATATATATATATATATATATATATATATATATATATATATATATATATATATATATATATATATATATAATTATTTAACTGCTAAAAAAATAACGTATTTTATATGGAATTATTATGTATCTATATAGAATGTTATATAATTATATATCTTTTTATGTAGATCAGCATTACTAATTTACTATTCATAATCTATGTAGAATGTAATGTTTGTTATACATTTCGTATATTTTTTATACATTTCTATACCTTTTTATGTAGATTTATATTAATGTTCATAATCTATGTAGAATGTTACATAAAATGATATGTAAGAAACATTTTTAACAAATTACTATTCATAATCTATGTAGATTAGCATTACTGTTCATGATCTATGTAAAATGTTACATAGAATGATATGTGAAAAAAAGTTTTAACTAATTACTATTCATAATCTATGTAGATTAACATTACTATTCATAATCTATGTACAATGTTACATACGATGATATGTAAGAACACAGTTTTAACAAATTACTATTCATAATCTATGTAGAGTATCGCGTATTCTATGTAAAATACATTAAAAACACAGTTTTAACAAATTAACAGGTGAACATATTCAATGTAGATTATCATATAATCTATGTAAAATATCATGTATTCTATATGAATACAACGATAACAATTTACTAGTACGTCAATTACAATATTTTACATAGATACAAACTAGTTACCCCTAGGAAACTTCACTGATCGGTTTGCCAATTGAATACTCATACGAGTGGGCTTTGGCTCTCCGAGACCGAGCCTAGCATATAGAGATGTGGGCATAAGATAGATGCTAGCTCCTAGATCAGCGAGGGCATTCGCTACATGAAGGTTACCAATATCACATGATATGGTAAAACTACCAGGATCATCTTGCTTGATTGGAAGCTTGTTTTGGAGCACAGTTGAACACTCGACGTTCATCTCTACTGTGTCCAAATCATCAAGCTTCTTACGCTTTGAGAGCAGATCCTTTAAAAACTTCGCGTAGTTCGGCATCTGAGCAATCGCATCGATGAAAGGAATATTGATATGTAACTGGTTGAACAATCCAAGGAACTTGTCGTATTGCTTATCCTTGATTTCCTTTTGCAATCTGCTCGGATACGGAATAGGAGGCTTGTAAGGACTAATTGTATGTATCGCCGGAGGTGATACGGTACTTGGTGTACTAGGAATGTGCACCTGGTTCGTGATAGTCTCCAGATCATCCTAATGAACAACAGATTCAAGAGGGGAAGGCAGAATGAGGAGGAAGTAATGGACCTACTGTTTCCTTACCACTACGTGTGATAATCATCTTCGCTTCAGCCTTCGGATTCGGCACAGTTTCACTCGGGAGACCACCAGCCTGTCGCTCATTCTGCGCTTTAGCTATCTGTCCTATTTGGACTTCTAAATTCTTTATAGCAGCCTGTTGGTTCCTCGTGATAGTCTCTGGTTAGCCATGAACTTCATCATCATATCCTCTAAATTCGACCTCTCTTGTGGCTTGTGTAGCCTGTGGACGTGGATGATTCTGATAAGGGCTACCAGAGTGGCCATAAAACTGTTGTGGACGAGTGTGCTGCTGAAAATGCCCATGGGAGGAAGAAGAAGATTGCCCCTGGTTATACCCCTGGTGAGAGGCAAACTGGGGTCTCTGAAGCATATGCGGTCTCGGATTCATGAAACCAAGAAGTGGCTGATTCTGGGAATAATTCGGATAATTCGGGTTCGGGTGAGCATACTTGTACATACCACCTCCAGAATCGCCAGATGAATAATAAACCTCCTCCTGATCGGGGTAAGAGTAAGCCGCCTGACACTCATAGCTCGAATGTGGGCCACCATAAACATCACCTGATGGATACACAGCTTGAAAGGGAGCTGGTATGGCTTGTGGTTGGCTATTTTGTGTGAGCTGCTCTATCTTTGTTGTGAGTGCAGCTATGGCAGCGGCTTGCTTGGAATCTGAAGCTCCCCATCCGAAGTACTCGCTTGGTGTCTGATGTTGGCTCATCACCAAGTCATCTAAGTTCTCAACCGCCTCCTTAGGTGTCTTTCTGTAGACAGATCCACTACAAGCGGAATCAATCAAAGAATGATACATCGGGTGCACACCCTCATAGAAGACTTTGACTCGATGATTGAGCATCAGATTATGATTTGGACACTTCATTATGGATTCTTTGTACCGCTCCCACGCATCACGTAAGGACTCTTCAGGCTTCTGCCTGAATCCCAAAATCTCACTCATAAGCTGAGTGGTACGTGAGGGCGGATAAAACTTCGATAGGAACTGTGTCTCCATTTGATCCCAGGTATGAATTGAATGGACGGAAGGGCATCATACCATGTGAGAGCACGTCCACTGAGCGAGTATGGGAATAACATTAATCAAGTGATCTCTTTTGGGACTTGATTCACCTTATACGAATCGCACGCTTTCCTAAATTTCTTCAGGTGTGCATAAGGATCCTCAGATGCTATCCCACAGTATTGAGCATTATTTTGAACTAAAGTGATGAGACTGGAGTTTAGTTCAAAATTGACTGCATCAAACCCAGGAATGACAATGGCTCATTCCGAGTCGTCGGTGACCGGTCGGTTCAGCTCAAGCATGGTGCGACGGTCGCCCATGTTTGACTCCGAAGAATTATCAGATGAAGATGAAGAAGAAGAAGAATCAGATGAAGGAGAAGAAGGCGAAGAAGGAGAAATTGGAGGTAACTCAACAACTAAATCAATATGATCTCTATCAGCCAGCGGAGGGATAGGTCGGTCAGTAGATTCAGATGAGCTAGATAAAATCTCAATAATAGGATGAGAAGGATGGCGAAGACGGTTGTGAAAGGTTCTTTCAGGTTTGTTGTATGGGGTTACAACATGCGGATTGGAATTCCGAGTCATAAACCATACACAAACACTGAGAGGGTGGATAAAATAAGATATAGGATGGGAAAACAAGAAAAGAACTTCCAAGGGATAAAATCCCAAAAGAAGGATCGACTAATCTACCAGCTAAAACCTTTTTCCCAATGTCTCTAGCCGTTCCCCAGCAAAGGCGCCATTTGGTCTTACGCGGATTTGGCTATTAAAATCAAAAGAAAGAAGAAAGCTTAAGTTATATCAAATACCACTGGCAGTGTACCAGTCGTAGATAGTATAGCTAGAAGTTGACCTCGGGGATTATCGAACTCAGGGAACGACAAAAAGGATCGAGGTACCGATACTAGAATTATCACTAATCTAGCCATTGATAAGGGCAGAGGATGATTATAACCCTAAATATTTAAAACTTTACTATCTATCAGAATACTAAGATTATAAACTATAAAGCTAAAATAGAATAATATCAGATATATTAAAAGCAACACTCACTTGGATAGTCTTTTAGGATTAATGGAGTAAAATGGTAAAAAAACACATTAGATGTTTTTGGTCAAAGAAAAGTAACTTGGAATTAAATCCGACTGTTTTAATCTTTTAAGCTCAAGAGTTTGAAACTTTGATGTAAAACCGATTCATGGACATATTTTATTAATTTCAGAAAATCAAGTATGGAGTTCTCCAGTATTCCCCAATTTCTAAAAATCAACAATAAATGTATTTTACGATTAATTAAGCCAACTAAATCTAGCTTTTAAAGATTAAAACAGTCTACAAGTCAATCGCTTGGAAATAACTCTAAATATTCAATTTAGCCGCATAAACATTAACCAAGTCTAAGGAAATCAAAGATTAAAGTAATCCTATAATCACAATATTGCTAAGAATTAATTTGCATACAATGATTTCACAATATATTAACTAGTCACTATCTCACTATCACAATAATGCTAGAAATAACAACCAATTAATAAATCACTTAAATTTGGTTAAGTTTATAAAAATCAGAATTTATAATCAATAATCATTATCACAATAATGCTAGAAAATCAACTATAATACTGATTTAACACATATTAATCGTATGAATCAAAAATACATCAATGAATCAAACACTTTTCAACCAAAACCATCAAATACTCCACTAATCCATGTAAAAACGTAACCAAGCAAGTGTTTAGCTAAACTACTCACTAACCATGTTATAAACAATAAAATAAACGAGATCTATGCTAAACATACAGAAAGTAAATCGGAAAGAGTGTACCAAAAATCGTAAGAAAAACGAGACAATCTCACAACCGAAATACTTGAATCCAACCTTCTAGCCGAATGCTTGATTAATCTACTCAAAACTAAGCTGAAAATGGAAAACTAACTAACACCTAGCAATCGCACTCTAAACTACGTGTAAAAGTTTGTATGAAAAATAGCATAAAAAAACGAAACGGCTGCTGACTATTATATTTTCTTGATATCGCGGTCGCGCTAGGCCCATCGCGGTCGCAATAAAGAGCATGGGCGCGATCCAAGGATCGCTGGTCAGCGTGGGCGGAATGAGCTGGTCGCGACCGCGATCAGGGCGGTTGGTCAAAGTCAACAGTAATCCAAGGGAGACAAGCTCAGCCCGTAAATTCGACACTTAAGCTCCTGAATCCGTTCTTTTCAAAATCAGGCAACCATCGAACTGCAAAACACAAAAGTAAACAAATCAGGGCCGTATTTAAACAATTCGAGGCAAAAATAACTGAAATCCGAGGCAAAATATGATGGAAAAATATGTACAAAATATGACATAAAAATGTTATTTTTTTCATTAAAGTCCTTTAGTTAATTTTTTTTCGTTTTGGTTTAGGGAAATTTGGACATTAGAACCCGATTTTTCAGTTTTTAAAAACTCGGTTTACTAGTTATAACCGGATGCTAATGTCCAAACTTCACTAAACCAAAATGAAAAAAAAATTATTTGAGGGCTTTTATGAAAAAAAGAAAACATCGAAGGATTAAAATGAATAAAAAAACATGAACACATGTTGCTTTTTTCATAATCATATGTACAACATTGCATGTTATATGTGATTGTTATTGAATTATATATATATATATATATATATATATATATATATATATATATATATATATATATATATATATATATATATATAGATTGAGGTTCAATTGAGAACTTTTGTGCATCAGGGCACCTCGAGGCACTTTTGTGCATAAGATAATCTAACAAGGGTGCACAAAGGGCATTTTGGGAAAACTAAAGATATGGTAAGTAATTAATTTTTAAAAATCATTAAAAGATACTTACTTAGGAGTTACATTTTGAATTAAAATCTCATAGTAACTAAATTCCTCATTTTCCTTCCCATTTCTCTCTCTCTCTCTCTCCCCCCTCTCATTTTCTCTCTATTTGTGTTCTTCATGATTTTGATGGTTATGATGATTTGAAGAGGAAGATTAACGATGAACAACGATGATGATGAACATGAACAAGAGATGCAACCGATGATGATTATGAACAACACGATGCATAGATGGATGATGAACGATTAATAATGATGATGCATAGATGGATGATGAACAATGACGATGCATAGATGGATGATGAACAATGACGATGCATAGATGGATGATGAACGATGAACAACGAAAAAGGATGATGCATAAATGGATGATGAACAATGACGATGCATAGATGAATGATAAACAAGTTGAACACGATGCATACATGAATGAAAAAATATGAACGACGAACACGATGCATAGATGAATGATGAACAAGTTGAACACGATGCATAATGAATTTGTGTATTTTTTTTGTTAAATGCATCTTTTTTGAACACGATACGATGCATAAATAAACACGATTACGATGAAATGCATCGATCTCCATCATCTTTTTTGAATTTGTGTAATTTTTGTTAAATTTGGAAATGTATCAATTGAATTTATTTAGCATTTATTATTTGATTATTTGTTGAAATATTAAATTTAATGAGGTGTGCACATTCCCCAAAATGCCCTTCTTTGTTTTATTCTATAATGCACAAGATGCATCAAATTGTCCAACTATTTACCCTTTTGCCATTAATCTAATCCATACAATTTTTTGATCTAATGGATGATATGGGTTCTTTTGTACCTCGGTGCATAAAAGTTCTCAATTGAACCTCCCTCTATATATATATATGTATGTATGTATGTATATATATATAACAATGCATATATATTTAACATAAAATATTTAAATAACATGATTACTATTGCAATTAATCATTCGAGATTTGATATTAATATTTAATATTTATATTTATAAAAATTGGTTGGATTACACGTTATATTTTTGTGAAAAAAAAAAGTTACCTAGGTGTAAATTCAATATAGTGAAACATTGAATGGCAAAGTAATACTATAAACCGTATATTCAACACTGCATATATGATTTTTATTAAAAAAAAATATTAAAACCATAGTCAAAGTAGTAATCAAACTTGGTTGGCTAGAAATTAAAATTAAATTAATTGTATATTTACCATCCTATCATTAATATTATTATAATCCTAATATTTATATTGATTCTACAGTTTTCACCAAATTAAAGTTATGAAATGATCACACACACACACACACACATAAAGACACACACGCATACATATACACACACACACACATACACATACACACACACACACACACACACTTATAGACTTAGTTTTAAAAAAGTACCGCTTAAAATCGAGTGCATCCGAAGGTACCACCCTAAAAAAATTTAAACATTTTTTTTCTCATAATGATGTTTAATTTAAAATTACACACATGATATGTGAAATTCAGATATATTCACCATGTTTGCATCCTTAAAAATTTTTAAAATGATCAATGTATATTTATAGGAATGATCATTCAATTTAATGATCATTCACTTGATTTTTTTCAACCATTTACAAGATTTAATTTTCTAATATTAATATATAAATGTATGATACTTTTGATAAAAAGTCTTTTTTTATGGACGGCAAACTAACCTACTCCTACTCCTAAGCTACCTCTTTGCCTCAGAACTTACTTTCACCACGATATTATAATCTTGGTTTATGCATATTTATGTATAATAATTATGTGACTGATCATTCACAATAGGATGCGTTCAGTATTCTTGATTAATTAGGGTACTGTCATGCACATGATTGTATGTATAGGGTAAATTTAAAACTTTGTCCGTGTGGTTTACTAGAAATTATGGATTTGATCTTTTAACTTTAAAAATTACACTGAAAGTCCTTGTGGTTGATGTTTTGTTACGGGTTTCATCTTTTTGCCATTTAAAACGACCATATTACCGTTACTTAATGATTAGAGTAAGTTACGTAAATGGTCCTCGTGGTTTATTAGTTATGGACTTGAATCCTCAAGCAAACTAAGTACATAGTTGGTTTATAAAATCGAATATCTATAGCATTTGGTCTCTCAATATAACTTCCGTTAAATAAGGGGTTAACTCAAAGGGTTTTTTTCTTGTCTTTTCAAGAACCATTTCTAAAATTATATAATAAACTTTTAATTTTTATATTATTATTGTTTTTGTTATTATTGTAATTCTAAAAACGGAGAGAAGATTTCAAGTTTACTTGTAATTCTGAAAACTAAAAATATAAAAAATGGATTTCTAAGCATTTTCCGAAGGGATAATTGCGCAAAAAACCCTAAAGTTGGACCATTTTTGTGATTAAAATCCCTAACCATTTTTCGTTGCACAAAAAACCTCTAACCGGTAAAATCTTTTGAAATTAGGACATTACCGGTTATAATAGGTTGATATGCTTACATGGCACACACGTGGCGTCCACATGGCAAACCCGACTTACGTGGCGCCTACGTGGCACTACATATATAATTCTTAAAGTGAATTTTTGCATAAAAAACCCCGAAATTGGTGACTTTTTCGATTAAAACCCTTAACTATTTTTTTTCACCTCTAACCAACAATAATATTTACCTTTTCTCTTCTTCTCTACCTCCCGCAACTCCGATTACTCTATCCCCTCTTTATGTTCAGTGTTGTTTATTTTATGTATTATGTTCGATTAACTTTTGTCTTTTAATTTTGAATTTTAACTTCAATTGTGCCGATTGAATCAATTTCATTTCGTGTTTACGAGTTGCATTTTTAGCTTCAACTTTATGTTCAATTTCGTTTATTTATGTTCCATTTTAGCTTTCGAATATGATCAGACAGAGCAGTGAGGTTCGCTAGTCTAGAGGGTGGAGGTTTCATTGGGAAACGAATTTTATGTTTAATAAATAAAATTTTAATAAATATTCATGTCATTAAATACAATCAGTGAAGACTCAATTTTAATTATCTTTATTGGTTGGAGGGTTTTTATCAAATGAAAATTGATTTGGGGTTTTAATTGAAAAAACTAAACAAGTTTGAGGTTTTTTACGCAAAAATCTATTTAAAATTTGTACACGTCATCAAGTTGCAACCAGCTAAACCGGTTGCAAGTCAGAATTTTTGAAAAAAACCCAAATTTACAAAGTTTTAACCGGTTGGAGGTTTTTTGTGCAATGAAAAATGGTTGGGGGTTTTAATCGCAAAAATGATCCAACTTAGAGGTTTTTTGCGTAATTTCCCCTTTTCCGAAAACCCTTGTTTTAGATGAAAGGTTTCACCAAAACAGGGCAACTAAACAGACTCTTAGGATCCTGTAAAAAATTAAATTGTTCAGATACAATTTGAGAAGTAATTTAGCCAAAGGAATATCATGAAATAATTTGCAATTTAATGCAAGTTTATACAATTTGTACATATTCACACAAACACATATATCATTCTAAATTGGATTATTTTATTGTGCAAATCTTTTACTTCAAGCAAGGGTTTAACTATACTACTCACTAACCAAGCAAGTGTTTAACTATACTACTCACCAATCATAATAAAAACAGTAAAATCGGATGAAAAAACTCGAAATAAACCGCAACCGAATGCTTTAATCTACTCCAATAACCGAATGCTTTTGCTAATATAACCCTAACTATGATGCAAAATCGAAAACCCTACTTACACCTAGTAATCGCACCTTAAAGTGTGTGAAAAAGACGGCTACAATAAGATAAAAATGAAGTTAACCCTCTAACTTGGTCGCTGCTCTCTTTTTAATCAGAGCTGACGTGTCATGATCACGACAAAAGTCGTGGTCACGAGCCTGATTCGTGGTGATGACAAAATTCGTGGTCACGACTGGCTATGGCAAACTCATTCCAGCTTCAAGGGAGGACGGCTAAATCCGTGAATTCAACGTTTTCGCTTCATTTTTCATCTATTTGGCAACATGTGGGGTTCAAACCTACGAAATACAAATATGAAGCAAATTAATACCATTTCCACGTATAACGAGGCTAAAACCGCCAAAATGTTAGACAAAATGATACGAAAAATATATACAAATGACATCATATCAAATAATCCCACACTTGAGCATTGCTTGTCCTCAAGCAAACCTGCTAAAAATATCCTAACCTAAATCTGTTTGAACTTGTTTTTGTTGATGAAAATTCAAAGTCTAGGGTTTTAATTTAATTAGTGCAAAGTTGTAAATATTATAAATAGGATGTTTGACTTTGTAATTTTGACAGATCTGACAATTAGAATATCCTTGCACGGAATTTCAGAGAACTTTTCTAGGGCTACAGTACGAGTTCAACTTTCATTTTCATCTCTATAATTCATTTAGTGATTAATAAAATCATTCGGTTAGTTGTTCTTGATCTAGTTCTTTATTGTATTGATTAATTGTTGATTGATAAGTAGGATTCACAAATCTCATCTCAGATAATTACTCTCTCAATCATATCGCGCATATAGACCCTAAAGCAATAAAGATCCGTAAAAAATTGCATTTGAGACTAACAATCGCAAGAAAGAGCTATCTAAACCAAAAGATGAAAAAACTATAAAATAGCATGTTAGATACTTTCGAACCTAGCGGCATGAACTAACACCTCACAAAGATTTCACTCAACACTCATACGTGTATTGGCTAATGTGTATATATGCACGAAAAATCCACTCGGTGCCAAACATGTCAACAATATCAGCATAGACGTGAGAGAAAACAAAAGAAACGGAACCGATCTGCCAGAAGAGAAGGCAGCCGAAGACAATTAGAAATAACAAAACTATGTACAAAAAGAACCATGAATAAAAAAAATAAAACTAACATCTAACTATATACAAAGCTGAAGCATCCCTTAGCTATACAACTGCTAAGAACCAATGTAAAGCTAAGGAATTTATTATTTCTTTTTCTTTTCTTTTTTTCTCTTTTTCTATATAATTTTTTCTTCTTCTTTTTTTATATACATTTCTTTTCTTTCTTTTTCTCAATAAACTATCTTTGGATCCGTTGATCATATTAGCTATCATGAACGATACTCAAAAAACACAGCTTTTACTAAACTAGAATCGGCACGCATCGACCAAGAGAAACAAAAGCTGATTGAAAATGTATCAGGGGCCCCACAAAGCTAATATAAAATCAAACCCATAGGATATATGCATCAAGGCTCAATAGAAAGAAAAACAGCTAAAAGAACAATAAAAATCGATAAACTAACCATTGCGCTTCAAATCAGATCCTGAATAAAGATAAAAGAAACAAAAAAGGCTATAAATGGCTCAGAAGTGACTGTCACCAAAATAAAAGGAAAAAGACTCAAATAGGCTACTAGGGGAGAATAAAGGGTGAAAGATGAACAAAAGAAAGCTAAAAATGGTATATCCAAAAGATGCCTCTATGTGTGTGCCAAATTTTCAAAAATTGTGATTTTGACATGTATTTAAATCCAAGTTCTACTTCTATTAGTTAACACAGGCATAAACACACATCAAACAAAAATGAGCATAATAATGATGTTATACGGCTCAAATTCTTACACAATGAATGATAAGGCTATTATGTGTGCTAATATAATGCTATTTCGGTTCAAAAATTCACAACATGCAATCAAAGCGTCTCTCATTGTCCAAATAGCATCAAACTCACAATGTTAGTCTCGCATGCAATCTAAACAGAACAATATTACTAAAGAGTCTAACGCGTTTAAAAACGAGAGAAATTTGAAAAAAAATTAGGATACACATCCATAAAATGCACTTAACTTCGCACAAACAGCTCAGAATGTCAATTTTATCACCCCACCCCACACTTAAGATAGACAATGTCCTCACTGTTTAAAACAGTATGCACAAGTATGGAAATGAGCAATAAACAAGAACAGAAAAACTCCCTTGAATAGATGAACGTTTCCAGCTGGATGATGAAGCTGAACTGACTGCCAACGAACATCTCTACCATGGTCCGACCTTACGAAACCAATCAATCACAACACAATCAGATCAGGATGTAAGAAGCGATAAACGATAAAATAAATAATATCTACAATACCAAAATAGTAAAAATAAAGTGCTGAAGCGTAAATATGAAACTACATAACCAAAAGATAAGAAAATATTTTTTTTTAAAAAGTCGTGATCACGACAAAAGTCATCACCACGACTTGAGCAACAATTTTTTTTTAAAAGTCATGATTACGACAAAAGTCGTGACCACGAGTTGAGCAACAACAAAGTCGTGACCACGACAAAAGTCATGATCTCGAGGCAGCAGTTTTCAGAACTAAATAACAGCAGACTTGGACTTTAGTTTCAGCTCAGGTTAGCCAAATGCCGCAACTTTTATCCCACGTAAACGACTCGAAGACTAACATAAATGCACACACCAATCGATTACGCTCAACACAACACACATATACCATTTAAGGATCAAAACCACATGAATTTTACTAACACTTATTCAAAACTAAAGATGCAAACATGAAGGAAAGTTCCTAAATTAATCACGTTATGGATGGAAACTTAAACATCATAACACACATTTCAATGTCATGCATAAGGATGTAAAAAGCATTTATGCTTGTATGCAAACTATGGAACTAAAATGCAATGCAATAAGTAAGCTAAAATCAAAATCTGGACAGAAATTCAAACTAGAGCCAAATATTTATTAATCTATGGTAAGAAAAACTGTAAAAGAAAGATATTAAGGAGAATTATTCACACTAAATATGAAGAAAAATTAACAAAGAATTCTAAAAATAAAGTAGATTCACTTTGACTGAAAAAGTCAAACAAGAGGAACTAGAAATTAAAACAAGCAAATACGCTTTTAAATCAAGGCCACTAACATCAATCATGCAATCCTAAGATACATACTCAATGCACGAGCTACTTATTCAAGCATGCAACTATCAAAATTAAAATTACGACTAAATTAACAACTCTTCTCATCAAGCAAGTAAAAAAACTAAACATAGAAAAGAAAGAGTTTACGGGTTGCCTCCCGAAAGCGCTTGTTTTTGAGGAGTCATTAGCTTGACTCGAATGCACTATCCTCATTATTTTCAAATAACTCTGGGAAATGTGGAAACGTACCTTGATTATTTAGCACAACAAACATATTAGCAACCTTACTTGTACGCTTCGCATTGTGCTTGAAACAATTGTATATTGAAGGTATTTTCCTACTCTTTACCGTTACCCATTCTTTCATCGGATCTTTTGGCTTCTTTTTCCGATACACTGCTCTTTCATTGAGTCTCCGTGCTTTTGCTCGTGTTGGGGAGGCTTGTGTGTGCTTATGGACCTGAATATCCGAGATAAATGAACTTTTGATGATTGGCTCCACGTCCTCTGCTAGTTGTGAATCAACCTCACCCATATCAACTTCACCTACCAATAATCGCACCAACTCCTTTAAGTCATGTTCTGGATTGAATTACTCTTTGAGCACAATCATCAGGGACTTCAAAGCCAAATCCATAGCCACTATGCCGAACTCAGACTTTAAAATGTCTATGAGACTCATCAATGCCAAAAGTGGGAATTGAGCTGTACTTTGTGGGCTTGAACAATGCTCCTCATCCATGGTCGTCTTTGGCATCTCATTCATCTTAATCTTGATAACATGGTCACTCATGGGAATACAAGCGTCTGAAGAGTATGAGAGTTTTAGGTTATCATGTGGTTTCTTATGGGCTGTCGGGTAGAGATGAGTCTATCATAAACACACTCCATATCTTCATCTGAATCACTCAAGTCACTACTGAAAGCGTGAATATATTGTGCTTCCTATGAATGCAACTCTCCTAACTCCTCAGCTCCACTACTCTCATACTTTTCACATCCTGCATCCTCTACTTCATCATTAAGTTGAATATGACCAGACAACTCTTCCAATCTTTTGATCATGGATCTTTCCCAAATATCAAATTCAAGATTTCTTTCCTCTTGTGTGGCAATGAATTTTAGCAGCAACTCCTCTAAACTAGATGTGTTCTCATATTGGGATACCGGAGGGGTTTCATATGAAGGCTGAATGTATTGGCTTTGGTAATTAACAGGAGTGGGTTGGTATGACTGATTCCATTGGGATTCATCGTGATAATAGGTGGAAGGGTAATCACTTTGAGACTCATAGTATGGAGGTTCTTGATAAAAGGAAGGGGTTTCATTCACGTAAGTATAAGGGTCAACTGGATTATGTGGCATATGATGTTGAAAATTCTTAGAAGTAGATCCATTGCATAGACCCCCATAAGACCACATATCTGGATGCCCCATGTCGTATCTTGACCCTCCTTGACAATAAACCTCATCAAAGCTTTCATTCGATATCTCATGACCATATCCGTCCATATTCGTCAGATTCCCCTGCACAAAACAACACACAGACAAACAAAACAAAGCATAGTAGAAATAGTAAAGAAAATAATGCAAATAACTCTCCAAGGAAAGACTCCCTGAAAGAGGTTCGACTAAACTACCAGCTAGAATCCTTTCTCAATATCTCGAGCCGTTCCTCGGCAACGGTGCCATTTTTATTATACGCGGATTTGGCTATAAAGAACAAAAGAATTGAAGAAAGCCTAAGTTATACCGAATACCACTGGCAATGTACCAGTCATAAATAGTACAGCTTGAAGCTGACATCAGGAATTATCGAACTCAGGGAACGGTGAATAGAATCGAGATACCGATACTTGGATTGTCACTAATATCTAGCCATTTTGAAAGGATTAGGATGATTCTAATCCTAAATATTTAAACTATCTAGCCGATCACTAAAGATTATAAACTATAAAAACTAAAATAGGGAAATATCAGATATACTTAAAGCAACACTCACTTGGATACGTCTTTTAAGATAAATGGAGTAAAAAGGTGTAAAAAACACTTAGGATGTTTTTGGTCAAAGAAAAAGTAAGTTAAAATTAAATCCAACTATTTTAATCTTTTAAGTTCAAGAGTTTGAAACTTTGATGTAAAACCGATTCATGGACATGTTCAAATAATTTCAGAAATTTTTTGAGGTATACTTACAATTCGAGGGGGAGTGAAATTTTTGAGGGGGAGTGACATAGATTTGTTTAGTATAGGGGAGAGGATATCAGTTTGAGGGGGAGAAAGTCAATTTATAATATTTCTGAATTGTAATTGTTGTTGTATTTCTTCTACTATAATTTCATTGCATTTCTGTCTCTGAAAATTTTGCATGATGTTCATAACTTTTATGATCATCATGAGGGGGAGAAAAGCTATAATTCAGAGACAACTGCTGAGTAGTTTGAAGACAACTGAAGTCAATTGCTATATCATATCAAGACAATTGATTAAGGGAGAGATAGAAAAAAGATATTCAAGATTCAAGGGGGAGTGTGTTTACTAGAAAAGAGAAGATCAGAAAAGAAGAAATGTGAAGATCAGAGAGAGACAAATAAAGTAGAGAGAGACAGAGATTTAAAGACTCAGAAGAGATCAAAGAGAAGAAGAAGATTCAAGAAAAGATGTTAAAGAATCCCTGTAAAGAAATTTCAATTGGAAAATAAAAACCTAAACCACCCCGTAATGTTTCGATTTTGGTTTTTTCCGATTTCGGATCAAGCGGTTTAAACGGTTCGGCTCAGTTTCTCGATTTTCCGGTTTTGTTTGAACGCCCCTACACACACACACAGAGTCGGGTTCGAAAAAGTTTTTTTTTTTTTTGAATTCAAGTGCACCCGAATGTAACCTTTACAAAAAAAATAAAAAAACTTCTTTTTTTTTCATAATCATATTTAAATTAACGTTATACACATGATATATGAATTTGACATACATTCACTTCATGTGTCCTTAAAATTATGTGATTGTTCATGCACATTTATGTGAATTGTAATCCAAATGAATGATCATTCAATTATTTACATGTTCATGCACATTTATGTGAATTGTAATCCAAATAAAAAGTCTAATACATGTCAATAGAAAAAAATTATATGGCGCTGAAATCTCATGGGCACGTTAATGAACCTGGTATATATATATACCTGTGTGTGCGTGAGAGAGTTTGGTTTAACCCATGCCATATTCATCACCCATGAATATCAACCAAAAACCACAATAGATTAATATCAAAGATATCATGTTGATCTCTATTATCTCAATAAACAAAACATCATTTTACATAAATTCAATACTACTGTTCTTTTATCAAATGTAACGGTAGAATGATCTACCAAAAAATTAATTTCAGACACGATCTTATTGGGAGTGTTTTCTAGTTAACTGACTTAACTTAATTACCGTTTATCTTTAAAAGGCTGTGATTGGTTCTTTTTTTGGTTCCCGATGCATATGGTTCCCCATACAACCTAAAGATACCAACCTAAAAAAACTTTTTAAATTTATATTTTTCATAACTATGATTAAATTAACGTTTTATAGATTATATATGAATTTCATATAAATTCACATTTTCTGTGTCCTTACTAATTATGTTAATGTTCATGCACATTTATGTGAGTCGTCATCCAAGTGAATGATCATTCGCACTATTCACGTGATCATTAACACGATTTATTAAGTTGCTACTTTTAATAAAAAGTCTTAAAATGTTGTCTTGTACATGTCTATGCAAAAAAATATATAGTGTTGGAATCTCATGTGTGTGTGTGTGTGTGTGTGAATTTGGTTCAACCCGTGACATATTCATCGCCCATGAATATCAACCAAAAACAACAGTAGCCTTTTAAGTCTCGTTGTAGATTTCACTACAACAATTAGTTACGGAATAATTTTAGAATAATTTCAAATTTATTCTTGGATTTTTAGCAAAATAGAACAACATCAAAGATATCATGATGATCTCATTTATCTCAATAAACACAACATGATTTCCACCAATTCAATGCTATTGTTCTTTTATCAAATGTAATGGAGTATCATCTACCGAAAAATTAATTTCAGACAAGATCTTATTGTGAGTGTTCTCTAGTTAACTAACTTAATTTCATTAACATTTATCTTTGAAAAATTTCACTAGCTCTTCATTATAAGTTCTTGTAATATTATTTAGATCCATTTCGAATCTCATTTCAAATTTATATCTACTATCTTCAGAGGAACTATATAGTAAATAACTTATAAAGACACAACGATTAAAATTTAGGAGCTCTACCAATCCAAATTAATTGCCACTAGCAATTTAGGCGCTGTATTATACGTATAATATATATCGATTACCCTTGTAATATACATAAAGAAGTGAACATCTGGTGTTTTAAAAAATTCAAATTTGAAATATAAATATTCATGAGTGCTTTGAAATTAAAAAAAATCATCAAAGAACATTACAAATACCCAGAAATCGATATAGGTGGTGAAGACCTTCAGAAAACGAAGATGCTTTATGATGGAGACCTTCAAAAAACAAATATGGAGATGAAGAAGATGAACCTTCGTACTTTCAATGTCATACTTTTATAACTTCAAAAAACGAACATATATATGGAGAAAATGAAGGAATTGAAATCGATGTGTGTAAATAATTCAAAATCATACCTGCCTTTTTTAGAACAAAACCTTCGTAAATTTGCGTTGGATTTCAACACTTCAATTTTATATGAACCAAACTTGAAGAAAAGGAAAATACGTACAGAAGAAAGAGATGAAGAAGAAGGAGAGAGATAGACAGAGAAAAAAAATGATGGAAAAAAGCTCATGGTCCTTGAACTGTTGGGTCGAATACACCTTGTTTTTACATTTATTTATTTGAATTACTCTTAATATATTCGCTAGCCATTCATTATCCTTAATCGTTTTATAACCTTACCCTACCCACACGTACTACGGCTTACAACAACAATAGTGTGCGCCACAATCTCGGTAAGAAAGACTCCCACCGCAATCATAGTTACTACATTGATCAGCTGAATCACATTCAACATCACATGCGCTTGGAAATTGTGGTGGATTACGACAAGATCTTGGAACACAATTATTTGATCCTTTAACACCTGCAATCAGATAAAAAATATACATTTCATTGATACAAGAAAACTCCAATTCAACAATTTTACATAACTTTTAATGTAATCCAACAATCTTTTATCAAAAAACTAAAATTTAGAAACTGAGAGAATGGCAAAATCGTCATGGAAATCGATGTTTTTATTTAACTTAACTTATGTGTGTGTACCCGAGTGTACACTTACATAAATATGCATATATGTGAACATACATTTATGTGATAAATGATTTCATGCACTTAGAATTTGTGAAAGTGTGTAAAATTTATATATTATCTGTGTAATGTAAATTAAGATATGTTTACGAAAAAATTTTCAAAAAAAATATTTTTAACAGTGGTACATTCTGCTGCGCTGCGTAAACATGTGTGTGTGTGTGTGTGTGTGTGTAAGGAAGCTAGAATAAATTTAAAAGAATGGAAATGATCGACACACCGATTACGATTAGCAATATAGCCAACATAACAAACTTAAATGCTACAAATTTTTCCATGGGCGAGTTCGAAAGCTAGACAGAAGCTTAATTAATTTATAATTCTACCAATGTTGAAGTTGAAAGTTTGCCTTCATATAAGAGAATACGCTTCACAATATATAGTGGAATTAACACATATATGCTCGTAAATAACAATTAATGACACAATACAAGTCATTGATTATATTTAATTATAGTTTACTATGTCATTGATTATAATTAATTATACTTAACTATGTCATTGATTATATGAATCAATTACATGTATGGTCACATGAATCAAATGCTTCATCAATATTTGCACAATAAATCAATCTATTCCATTATATATACATACATACATACATACATACATATACATACATACATACATACATACATACATACATACATACATACATACATACATACATACATACATACATATATATATATATATATATATATATATATATATATATATATATAGGATTAGGTTCACATGTGAACCCCTCATTACCGTGAGAACGTGAGAACCACTCTAAAATTGTGCATCCACTGTATAAAATTGTGCATTTGATACTAAAATTAAATGTTTTCGATATATTTATGCATTTCATGTAAAAATTTACGCATATCATGCTATAATATTATCCATTTTATGTACGAATTGTGCATTTAAGAAAATTTGTGCATTTGATATTCAAATTCGTGCATTTAGTTTATAATTTAATGAATGTAAGTTTTGAATGTAATTTTAGTGTTAAATTATGATATTTATTAATATTTAAGACTAATAATGATTTTAAGTAAAACTTTTAATTTTAAAATTTGTGCATTTGATGTACAAATTTGTGCATTTTAGAGTGGTTCTCACGTTCTCACGGTAACAAGGGTTCTTACCGGAACCCAACCCTATATATATATATATATATATATATATATATATATATATATATATATATATATATATATATATATATATATATATATATATATATATATATATATATATATATATATATATATTTATTTATTTATATATAATTATTTAACTGCTAAAAAAATAACGTATTCTATGTGGAATTATTATGTATCTATATAGAATGTTATATAATTATATATCTTTTTATGTAGATCAGCATTACTAATTTACTATTCATAATATATGTAGAATGTAATGTTTGTTATACATTTCATATATTTTTTTATACGTTTCTATACCTTTTTATGTAGATTAATATTAATGTTCATAATCTGTGTAGAATGTTACATAAAATGATATGTAAGAAACATTTTTAACAAATTACTATTCATAATCTATGTAGATTAGCATTACTATTCATGATCTATGTAAAATGTTACATAGAATGATATGTGAAAAAAAGTTTTAACTAATTACTATTCATAATCTATGTAGATTAACATTACTATTCATAATCTATGTACAATGTTACATACGATGATATGTAAGAACACAGTTTTAACAAATTACTATTCATAATCTATGTAGAGTATCGCGTATTCTATGTAAAATACATTAAAAACACAGTTTTAACAAATTAACAGGTGAACATATTCAATGTAGATTATCATATAATCTATGTAAAATATCATGTATTCTATATGAATACAACGATAACAATTTACTAGTACGTCAATAACAATATTTTACATAGATACAAACTAGTTACCCCGAGGAAGCTTCACTGATCGGTTTGCCAATTGAATACCCCATACGAGTGGGCTTTGGCTCTCCGAGACCGAGTCTAGCATATAGAGATGTGGGCATAAGATAGATGCTAGCTCCTAGATCAGCGAGGGCATTCGCTACATGAAGGTTACCAATATCACATGATATGGTAAAACTACCAAGATCATCTTGCTTGATTGGAAGCTTGTTTTGGAGCACAGCTGAACACTCGACGTTCATCTCTACTGTGTCCAAATCATCAAGTTTCTTACGCTTTGAGAGCAGATCCCTTAAAAACTTCGCGTAGTTCGGCATCTGAGCAATCGCATCGATGAAAGGAATATTGATATGTAACTGGTTGAACAATCCAAGGAACTTGCCGTATTGCTTATCCTTGATTTCCTTTTGCAATTTGCTCGGATACGGAATAGGAGGCATGTAAGGACTAACTGTATGTATCGCCGGAGGTGATACGGTACTTGGTGTACTAGGAATGTGCACCTGGTTCGTGATAGTCTCCAGATCATTCTCATGAACAACAGAATCAAGAGGGGAAGGCAGAATGAGGAGGAAGTGATGGACCTACTGTTTCCTTACCACTACGTGTGATAATCATCTTCGCTTCAGCCTCGGATTCGACACAGTATCACTCGGGAGACCACCAGGCTGTCGCTTATTCTGCGCTTTAGATATCTGTCCTATTTGGACTTCTAAATTCTTTATAGCAGCCTGTTGGTTCCTCGTGATAGTCTCTGGTTAGCCAGGAACTTCATCATCATATCCTCTAAATTCGACCTCTCTTGTGGCTTGTGTAGCCTGAGGACGTGGAATGATTCTGATAAGGGCTACCAGAGTGGCCATAAAACTGTTATGGACGAGTGTGCTACTGAAAATGCACATGGGAGGAAGAAGAAGATTGCCCCTGGTTACACCCTTGGTGAGAGGCAAACTGGGGTCTCTGAAGCATATGCGGTCTCGGATTCATGAAACCAAGAGGTGGCTGATTCTGGGAATAATTCGGATAATTCGGGTTCGGGTGAGCATACTTATACATACCACCTCCAGAATCGCCAGATGAACAATAAACCTCCTCCTGATTGGGGTAAAAGTAAGCCGCCTGACACTCATAGCTCGAATGTGGGCCACCAGAAGCATCACCTGATGGATACACAGCTTGAAAGGGAGCTGGTATGGCTTGTGGTTGGCTATTTTGTGTGAGCTGCTCTATCTTTGTTGTGAGTGCAGCTATGGCAGCGGCTTGCTTGGAATCTGAAGCTCCCCATCCGAAGTACTCGCTTGGTGTCTGATGTTGGCTCATCACCAAGTCATCTAAGTTCTCAACCGCCTCCTCAGGTGTCATTCTGTAGACAGATCCACTACAAACGGAATCAATCAAAGAATGATACATCGGGTGCACACCCTCATAGAAGACTTTGACTCGATGATTGAGCATCAGATTATGATTTAGACACTTCATTATGGACTCTTTGTACCGCTCCCATGCATCACGTAAGGACTCTTCAGGCTTCTGCCTGAATCCCAAAATCTCACTCATAAGCTGAGTGGTACGTGAGGGCGGATAAAACTTCGATAGGAACTGTGTCTCCATTTGATCCCAGGTATGAATTGAATGGACGGAAGGGCATCATACCATGTGAGAGCACGTCCACTGAGCGAGTATGGGAATAACATTAATCAAGTGATCTCTTTTGGGACTTGATTCGCCTTATACGAATCGCACGCTTTCCTAAATTTCTTCATGTGTGCATAAGGATCCTCAGATGCTATCCCACGGTATTGAGCATTATTTTGAACTAAAGTGATGAGACTGGACTTTAGTTCAAAATTGACTGCATCAAACCCGGGAATGACAATGGCACATTCCGAGTCGTCGGTGACCGGTCGGTTCAGCTCAAGCATGGTGCGACGGTCGCCCATGTTTGACATCGAAGAATTATCAGATGAAGATGAAGATGAAGAAGAAGAAGAATCAAATGAAGGAGAAGAAGGCGAAGAAGGAGAAATTGGAGGTAACTCAACAACTAAATCAATATGACCTCTATCAGCCAGCGGAGGGACATGTCGGTCATTAGATTCAGATGAGCTAGATAAAATCTCAATAATAGGATGAGAAGGATGGCGAAGACGGTTGTGAAAGGTTCTTTCAGGTTCGTTGTATGGGCTTAGAACATGCGGATTGGAATTCCGAGTCATAAACCATACACAAACACTGAGAGGGTGGATAAAATAAGATATAGGATGGGAAAACAAGAAAAGAACTTCCAAGGGATAAAATCCCAAAAGAAGGATCGACTAATCTACCAGCTAAAACCTTTTTCCCAATATCTCTAGCCGTTCTCCGGCAACGGCGCCATTTGGTCTTACGCGGATTTGGCTATTAAAATCAAAAGAAAGAAGAAAGCTTAAGTTATATCAAATACCAATGGCAGTGTACCAGTCGTAGATAGTATAGCTAGAAGTTGACCTCGAGGATTATCGAACTCAGGGAACGACAAAGATTAAAGCCAACTAAATCTAGCTTTTAAAGATTAAAACAGTCTACACGTCAATCGCTCGGAAATAACTCTAAATATTAAATTTAGCCGCATAAACATTAACCAAGTCTAAGGAAATCAAAGATTAAAGTAATCCTATAATCACAATATTGCTAAGAATTAATTTGCATACAATGATTTCACAATATATTAACTAGTCACTATCTCATTATCACAATAATGCTAGAAATAACAACCAATTAATAAATCACTTAAATTTGTTTAAGTTTATAAAAATCAGAATTTATAATCAATAATCATTATCACAATAATGGTAGAAAATCAACTATAATACTGATTTAACACAAATTAATCGTATGAATCAGAAATACATCAATGAATCAAACACTTTTCAACCAAAACCATCAAATACTCCACTAATCCATGTAAAAACGTAACCAAGCAAGTGTTTAGCTAAACTACTCACTAACCATGTTAAAAACAATAAAATAAGCGAGATCTATGCTAAACATCATCATAACAGAAAGTAAATCGGAAAGAGTGTACCAAAAATCGTAAGAAAAACGAGACAATCTCGCAACCGAAATACTTGAATCCAACCTTCTAGCCGAATGCTTGATTAATCTACTCAAAACTCTGAAAATCGAAAACTAACTAACACCAAGCAATCGCACTCTAAACTATGTGTAAAAGTTTGTATGAAAAATAACATAAAAAAACGAAACGGCTGCTGACTTTTATATTTTCTTGATATCGCGGTCGCGCTAGGCCCATCGCGGTCGCGATAAAGAGCGTGGGCGCGATCCAAGGATCGCTGGTCAGCGTGGGCGGAATGAGGTGGTCGCGACCGCGATCAAGGCAGTTGGTCAAAGTCAACAGTAATCCAAGGGAGACAAGCTCAGCCCGTAAATTCGACACTTAAGCTCCAGAATCCGTTCTTTTCAAAATCAGGCAACCATCGAACTGCAAAACACAAAAGTAAACAAATCAGGGCCGTATTTAAACAATTCGAGGCAAAAATAACCCAAATCCGAGGCAAAATATGATGGAAAAATAAGTACAAAATATGACATAAAAATGTTATTTTTTTTCATTAAAGTCCTTTAGTTAATTTTTTTTCGTTTTCGTTTAGGGAAATTTGGACATTAGAACCCGATTTTTCAGTTTTTAAAAACTTGGTTTACTAGTTATAACCGGATGCTAATGTCCAAACTTCACTAAACCAAAATGAAAAAAAATAACTTGAGGGCTTTTATGAAAAAAAGAAAACATCGATGGATGAAAATGAAAAAAAAAAAAAACATGAACACATGTTGCTTTTTTCATAATCATATGTACAACATTGCATGTTATATGTGATTGTTATTGAATTATATATATATTATATAAATATATATATATATATATATATATATATATATATATATATATATATATATAAAACAATGCATATATATTTAACATAAAATATTTAAATAACATGATTACTATTGCAATTCATTATTCGAGATTTGATATTAATATTTAATATTTATATTTATAAAAATTGGTTGGATTACACGTTATATTTTTGTGAAAAAAAAGTTACCTAGGTGTAAATTCAATATAGTGAAACATTGAATGTCAAAGTAATACGATAAACCGTATATTCAACACTGTATATATGATTATTATTAAAAAAATTATTAAAACCATAGTCAAAGTAGTGATCAAACTTGGTTGGCTAGAAATTAAAATTAAATTAATTGTATATTTACCATCCTATCATTAATATTATTATAATCCTAAGATTTATATTGATTCTACGGTTTTCACCAAATTATAGTTATGAAATGATCACACACACACACATAAAGACACACTCGCATACATATACGTACACACATACACATACACACACACACACACACACACTTATAGACTTAGTTTAAAAAAAGTACCGCTTAAAATCGAGTGTATCCGAAGGTACCACCCTAAAAAAATTTAAACATTTTTTTTCTCATAATGATGTTTAATTTAAAATTACACACATGATATGTGAATTTCAGATATATTCACCATGTTTGCATCCTTAAAATTTTTTTAAAATGATCAATGTATATTTATAGGAATGATCATTCAATTTAATGATCATTCACTTGATTTTTTTACAACCATTTACAAGATTTAATTTTCTAATATTAATATATAAATATATGATACTTTTGATAAAAAGTCTTTTTTTATGGACGGCAAACTAACCTACTCCTACTCCTAAGCTACCTCTTTGCCCCAAATGAGGACTTCAGAACTTACTTTCACCACGATCTTATAATCTTGGATTATGCATATTTATGTATAATAATTATGTGACTGATCATTCACAATAGGATGCGTTCAGTATTCTTGATTAATTAGGATACTGTCATGCACATGATTGTATGTATAGGGTAAATTAAAAACTTTGTCCGTGTGGTTTACTAGAAATTATGGATTTGATCTTTTAACTTTAAAAATTACACTGAAAGTCCTTGTGGTTGATGTTTTGTTACGGGTTTCATCTTTTTTCCATTTAAAACGACCATATTACCGTTACTTAATGATTAGAGTAAGTTACGTAAATGGTCCTCGTGGTTTATTAGTTATGGACTTGAATCCTCAAGCAAACTAAGTACATAGTTGGTTTATAAAATCGAATATCGATAGCATTTGGTCTCTCAATATAACTTCCGTTAAATAAGGGGTTAACTCAAAGGGTTTTTTTTTCTTGTCTTTTCAAGAACCATTTCTAAAATTATATAATAAACTTTTAATTTTTATATTATTATTGTTTTTGTTATTATTGTAATTCTAAAAACGGAGAGAAGATTTCAAGTTTACTTGTAATTCTGAAAACTAAAAATATAAAAAATGGATTTCTAAGCGTTTTCCGAAAACCCTTGTTTTAGATTAAAGGTTTCACCAAAACAGGGCAACTAAACAGACTCTTAGGATCCTGTAAAAAATTAAATTGTTCTGATACAATTTGGGAAGTAATTTAGCCAAAGGAATATCATGAAATATTTGCCTTTTAATGCAAGTTTATACAATTTGTACATATTCACACAAACACATATATCATTCTAAATTGGATTATTTTATTGTGCAAATCTTTTACCTCAAGCAAACCTGCTAAAAAATATCCTAACCTAAATCTGATTGAACTTGTTTTTGTTGATGAAAATTCAAAGTCTAGGGTTTAAAATGTAATTAGTGCAAAGTTGTAAATACTATAAATAGGATGTTTGACTTTGTAATTTTGACAGATCTGACAATTAGAATATCCTTGCACGGAATTTCAGAGAACTTTTCTAGGGCTACAGTACGAGTTCAACTTTCATCTCTGTAATTCATTTAGTGATTAATAAAATCATTCGGTTAGTTGTTCTTGATCTAGTTCTTTATTGTATTGATTAATTGTTGATTGATAAGTAGGATTCATAAATCTCATCACAAATAATCACTCTCTCAATCATATCGCGCATATAGACCCTAAAGCAATAAAGATCCGTAAAAAATTGCATTTGAGACTAACAATCGCAAGAAAGAGCTATCTAAACCGAAATATGCAAAAACTATAGAATAGCATAGATACTTTCGAACCTAGCGGCATGAACTAACACCTTACAAAGATTTCACTCAACACTCATACGTGTATTGGCTAATGTGTATATATGCACGAAAAATCCACTCGGTGCCAAACATGTCAACAATATAAGCATAGACTTGAAAATAAATCACATCTCCATCACATGTAATGAAAACTCAGCACATAAAGGACTTATGGGATGTAAGGAGGCTAAGACTAAGGGTGTGGATAATATGGGAAAAAGTGAGAGAAAACAAAAGAAACGGAACCGATCTTACAGAAGAGAAGGCAGCCGAAGACAATTAGAAATAACAAAACTATGTACAAAAAGAACCATGAATAACAAAAATAAAACTAACATCTAACTATATACAAAGCTGAAGCATCCCTCAACTATACAACTGCTAAGAACCAATGTAAAGCTGAGGAATTTATTATTTCTTTTTCTTTTCTTTTTTTCTCTTATTCTATATAATTTTTTCTTCTTCTTTTTTTATATACATTTCTTTTCTTTCTTTTTCTCAATAAAATATCTTTGGATCCGTTGATCATATTAGCTATCATGAACGATACTAAAAAAACACAGCTTTTACTAAACTAGAATCGGCGCGCATCGACCAAGAGAAACAAAAGCTGAATGAAAAAGTATCAGGGGGCCCCACAAAGCTAACATAAAATCAAACCCATAGGATATATGCATCAAGGCTCAATAGAAAGAAAAACATCTAAAAGAACAATAAAAATAGATAAACTAACCATTGCACTTCAAATCAGATCCTGAATAAAGGTAAAAGAAACAAAAAAGGCTATAAATGGCTCAGAAGTGACTGTCACCAAAATGAAAGGAAAAAGACTCAAATAGGCTACCAGGGGAGAATAAAGGGTGAAAAATGAACAAAAGAAAGCTAAAAAATGGTATATCCTAAAGATGCCTCTATGTGTGTGCCAAATTTTCAAAAATTGTGATTTTGACATGTATTTAAATCCAAGTTCTACTTCTATTAGTTAACACAGGCATAAACACACATCAAACAAAAATGAGCATAATAATGATGTTATACGGTTCAAATTCTGACACAATGAATGATAAGGGTATTATGTGTGCTAATATAATGCTATTCCGGTTCAAAAATTCACAACATGCAATCAAAGCGTCTCTGATTGTCCAAATAGCATCAAACTCGCAATGTTAGTCTCGCATGCAATCTAAACAGAACAATATTACTAAAGAGTCTAACGCGTTTAAAAACGAGAGAAATTTGAAAAAAAATTAGGATACACATCCATAAAATGCACTAAAGCAGGCTAACTTCTCACAAACAACTCAAAATGCCAATTTTATCACCCCACCCCACACTTAAGATAGACAATGTCCTCACTGTTTAAAACAGTATGCACAAGTATGGAAATGAGCAATAAACAAGAACAGAAAAACTAAACATAGAATGAGATATGAACATAGAAAAGAAAGAGTTTACGGGTTGCCTCCCGAAAGCGCTTGTTTTTGGGGAGTCATTAGCTTGACTCGAATGCGCTATCCTAATTATTTTCAAATAACTCTGGGAAATGTGGAAACGTACCTTGATTATTTAGCACAACAAACATATTAGCAACCTTACTTGTACGCTTCGCATTGTGCTTGAAACAATTGTATATTGAAGGTGTTTTCCTACTCTTTATCGTTACCCATTCTTTCATCGGATCTTTTGGCTTCTTTTTCCGATACACTGCTCTTTCATTGAGTCTCCGTGCTTTTGCTCATGTTGGGGAGGCTTGTGTGTGCTTATGGACCTGAATATCCGAGATAAATGAATTTTTGATGATTGGCTCCACGTCCTCTGCTAGTTGTGAATCAACCTCACCCATATCAACTTCACCTACCAATAATCGCACCAACTCCTTTAAGTCATGTTCTGGATTGAATTACTCTTTGAGCACAATCATTGGGGACTTCAAAGCCAAATCCATAGCCACTATGCCAAACTCAGACTTTAAAATGTCTATGGGACTCATCAATGCCAAAAGTGGGAATTGAGCTGTACTTTGTGGGCTTGAACAATGCTCCTCATCCGTGGTCGTCTTTGGCATCTCATCCGTCTTAATCTTGATAACAGGGTCACTCATAGGAATACAAGCGTCTAAAGAGTATGAGAGTTTTAGGTTATCATGTGGTTTCTTATGGGCTCTCGGGTAGAGATGAGTCTCATCATAAACACACTCCATATCTTCATCTGAATCACTACAGTCACTACTGAAAGCGTGAATATTTTGTGCTTCCTATGAATGCAACTCTCCTAACTCCTCAGCTCCACTACTCTCATACTTTTCACATCCTGCATCCTCTACTTCATCATTAAGTTGAATATGACCAGACAACTCTTCCAATCTTTTGATCATGGATCTTTCCCAAATATCAAATTCAAGATTTCTTTCCTCTTGTGTGACCATGAATTTTAGCAGCAACTCCTCTAAACTAGATGTGTTCTCATATTGGGATACCGGAGAGGTTTCATATGAAGGCTGAATGTATTGGCTTTGGTAATTAACAGGAGTGGGTTGGTATGACTGATTCCATTGGGATTCATCGTGATAATGGGGGGAAGGGTAATCACTTTGAGACTCATAGTATGGAGGTTCTTGATAAAAGGAAGGGGTTTCATTCACGTAAGTATAAGGGTCAACTGGATTATGTGGCATATGATGTTGAAAATTCTTAGAAGTAGATCCATTGCATAGACCCCCATAAGACCACATATCTGGATGCCCCATGTCGTATCTTGACCCTCCTTGACAATAAACCTCATCAAAGCTTTCATTCGATATCTCATGACCATATCCGTCCATATTCGTCAGATTCCCCTGCACAAGACAACACACAGACAAACAAAACAAAGCATAGTAGAAATAGTAAAGAAAATAATGCAAATAACTCTCCAAGGAAAGACTCCCTGAAAGAGGTTCGACTAAACTACAGCTAGAATCCTTTCTCAATATCTCTAGCCGTTCCTCGGCAACCGTGCCATTTTGATTATACGCGGATTTGGCTATAAAGAACAAAAGAATTGAAGAAAGCCTAAGTTATATCAAATACCACTGGCAATGTACCAGTCATAAATAGTACAGCTTGAAGGTGACATCAGGAATTATCGAACTCAGGGAACAGTGAATAGAATCGAGATACCAATACTTGGATTGTCACTAATATCTAGCCATTTTGAAAGGATGAGGATGATTCTAATCCTAAATATTTAAACTATCTAGCCGATTACTAAAGATTATAAACTATAAAAACTAAAATAGGAAATATCAGATATACTTAAAGCAAACTCACTTGGATACGTCTTTTAAGATTAATGGAGTAAAAAGGTGTAAAAAACACTTAAGATGTTTTTGGTCAAAGAAAAAGTAAGTTAGAATTAAATCCAACTATTTTAATCTTTTAAGTTCAAGTAATTGAAACTTTGATGTAAAACCGATTCATGGACATGTTCAAATAATTTCAGAAAATTTTTGAGGTATAGTATCAATTCGAGGGGGAGTGAAATTTTTGAGGGGGAGTGACATAGATTTGTTTAGTATTAGGGAGAGGATATCAGTTTGAGGGGGAGAAAGTCAATTTATAATATTTCTGAATTGTAATTGTTGTTGTATTTCTTCTACTATAAATTCATTGCATTTCTGTCTCTGAAAATTTTGCATGATGTTCATAATTTTTATGATCATCATGAGGGGGAGAAAAGCTATAATTCAAAGACAACTGTTGAGTAGTTTGAAGACAACTGAAGTCAATTGCTATATCATATCAAGACAATTGATCAAGGGAGAGATAGAAAAAAGATATTCAAGATTCAAGGGGGAGTGTGTTTACTAGAAAAGAGAAGATCAGAAAAGAAGAAATGTGAAGATCAGAGAGAGACAAATAAAGTAGAGAGAGACAGAGATTTAAAGACTCAGAAGAGATCAAAGAGAAGAAGAAGATTCAAGAAAAGAATCAAGAAAAGATGTTAAAGAATTCCTGTAAAGAAATTTTAATTGGAAAATAAAAACCTAAACCACCCCGTAATGTTTCGATTTCGGTTTTTTCCGATTTCGGATCAAGCGGTTTAAACGGTTCGGCTCAGTTTCTCGATTTTCCGGTTTTGTTTGAACGCCCCTACACACACACACACACAGAGTCGGGTTCGAAAAAGTTTTTTTTTGAATTCAAGTGCACCCGAAGGTAACCTTTAGAAAAAATAAAAACCTTCTTTTTTTTCATAATTATATTTAAATTAACGTTATACACATGATATATGAATTTCACATACATTCACTTTATGTGTCCTTAAAAATTATGTGATTGTTCATGCACATTTATGTGAATTGTAATCCAAATGAATGATCATTCAATTATTTACATGTTCATGCACATTTATGTGAATTGTAATCCAAATAAAAAGTCTAATACATGTCTATGGAAAAAAATTATATGGCGCTGAAATCTCATGTGCACGTTAATGAACCTGGTGTATATATATATATATATATATATATATATATATATATATATATATATATATATATATATATATATATATATATATATATATATATATATATATACCTGTGTGTGCGTGAGAGAGTTTGGTTCAACCCATGCCATATTCATCACCCATGAATATCAACCAAAAACCACAATAGATTAATATCAAAGATATCATGTTGATCTCTATTATCTCAATAAACAAAACATGATTTTACATAAATTCAATACTACTGTTCTTTTATCAAATGTAACGGTAGAATGATCTACCAAAAAATTAATTTCAGACACGATTTTATTGGGAGTGTTTTCTAGTTAACTGACTTAACTTAATTACCGTTTATCTTTAAAAGGCTGTGATTGGTTCTTTTTTTGGTTCCCGATGCATATGGTTCCCCATACAACCAAAAGATACCAACCTAAAAAAACTTTTTAAATTTATATTTTTCATAACTATGATTAAATTAACGTTATATAGATGATATATGAATTTCATATACATTCACATTTTCTGTGTCCTTAATAATTATGTTAATGTTCATGCACATTTATGGGAGTCGTCATCCAAGTGAATGATCATTCACACTATTCACGTGATCATTAACACGATTTATTAAGTTGCTACTTTTGATAAAAAGTCTTAAAATGTTGTCTTGTACATATCTATGCAAAAAAATATATAGTGTTGGAATCTCATGGGTACGTTGATATTCAACCAAAAACAACAGTAGCCTTTTAAGTCTCGTTGTAGACTTCACTACAACAATTAGTTATGGAATAATTTTAGAATAATTTCAAATTTATTTTTGGATTGTTAGCAAAATAGAACAACATCAAAGATATCATGATGATCTCATTTATCTCAATAAACACAACATGATTTCCACCAATTCAATGCTATTGTTCTTTTATCAAATGTAAAGGAGTATCATCTACCGAAAAATTAATTTCAGACAAGATCTTATTGTGAGTGTTCTCTAGTTAACTAACTTAATTTCATTACCATTTATCTTTAAAAATTTTCACTAGCTCTTCATTATAAGTTCTTGTAATATTATTTAGATCCATTTCGAATCTCATTTCAAATTTATATCTACTATCTTCAGAGGAACTATATAGTAAATAACTTATAAAGACACAACGATTAAAATTTAGGTGCTCTACCAATCCAAATTAATTGCCACTAGCAATTTAGGCGCTCTATTATACGTATAATATATATCGATTACCCATGTAATATACATAAAGAAGTGAACATCTGGTGTTTTAAAAAATTCAGATTTGAAATATAAATATTCATGAGTGGTTTGAAATTAAAAAAAATCATCAAAGAACATTACAAATACCCAGAAATCGATATAGGTGGTGAAGACCTTCAAAATACGAAGATGCTTTATGATGGAGACCTTCAAAAAACAAATATGGAGATGAAGAAGATGAACCTTCGTACTTTCAATGTCATACTTTTATAACTTCAAAAAACGAACATAAATATGGAGATAATGAAGGAATTGAAATCGATATGTGTAAATAATTCAAAATCATACCTGCCTTTTTTAGAACAAAACCTTCGTAAATTTGCGTTGGATTTCAACACTTCAATTTTATATGAACAAAACTTGAGGAAAAAAATACGTACAGAAGAAAGAGACGAAGAAGAAGGAGAGAGACAGAGACAGAGAAAAAAAAATGATGGAAAAAAAACTCATGGTCCTTGAACTGTTGGATCGAATACACCTTGTTTTTACATTTATTTATTTGAATTACTCTTAATATATTCGCTAGCCATTCATTATCCTTAATCGTTTTATAACCTTACCCTACCCACACGTACTACGGCTTACAACAACAATAGTGTGCGCCACAATCTCGGTAAGAAAGACTCCCACCGCAATCATAGTTACTACATTGATCACCTGAATCACATTCAACATCACATGCGCTTGGAAATTGTGGTGGATTACGACAAGATCTTGGAACGCAATTATTTGATCCTTTAACACCTGCAATCAGATAAAAAAATATACATTTCATTGATACAAGAAAACTCCAATTCAACAATATTACCTAACTTTTAACGTAATCCAACAATCTTTTATCAAAAAAGTAAAATTTAGAAACTGAGAGAATGGAAATATCGTCATGGAAATCGATGTTTTTATTGAACTTAACTTATGTGTGTGTACCCGAGTGTACACTTACATAAATTTGCATATATGTGAACATACATTTATGTGATAAATGATTTCATGCACTTAGAATTTGTGAAAGTGCGTGAAATTTATATATTATCTGTGTAATGTAAATTAATATATGTTTACGAAAAAAAATTCAAAAAAAATATTTTTAACAGTGGTACATTCTGCTGCGCTGCGTAAACATGTGTGTGTGTGTGTGTGTATAAGGAAGCTAGAATAAAATTAAAAGAATGGAAATGACCGACACACCGATTACGATTAGCAATGTAGCCAACATAACAAACTTAAATGCTACAAATTTTTCCATGGGCGAGTTCGAAAGCTAGACAGAAGCTTAATTAATTTATATAATTCTACCAATGTTGAAGTTGAAAGTTTGCCTTCATATAAGAGAATACGTTTCACAATATATAGTGGAATTAACACACATATGCTCGTAAATAACAATTAATGACACAATACAAGTCATTGATTATATTTAATTATAGTTTTCTATGTAATTGGTTATAATTAATTATACTTAACTATGTCATTGATTATACGAATCAATTTCATGTATGGTCACATGAATCAAATGCTTCATAATTATATGCACAATAAATCAATCTATTCCATTATACATACATACATACATACATACATACATACATACATACATACATACATACATATATATATATATATATATATATATATATATAAATATATATATATATATATATATATATATATATATATATATATATATATATATATATATATATATATATATATATATATAATTATTTAACTGCTAAAAAAATAACGTATTTTATATGGAATTATTATGTATCTATATAGAATGTTATATAATTATATATCTTTTTATGTAGATCAGCATTACTAATTTACTATTCATAATCTATGTAGAATGTAATGTTTGTTATACATTTCGTATATTTTTTATACATTTCTATACCTTTTTATGTAGATTTATATTAATGTTCATAATCTATGTAGAATGTTACATAAAATGATATGTAAGAAACATTTTTAACAAATTACTATTCATAATCTATGTAGATTAGCATTACTGTTCATGATCTATGTAAAATGTTACATAGAATGATATGTGAAAAAAAGTTTTAACTAATTACTATTCATAATCTATGTAGATTAACATTACTATTCATAATCTATGTACAATGTTACATACGATGATATGTAAGAACACAGTTTTAACAAATTACTATTCATAATCTATGTAGAGTATCGCGTATTCTATGTAAAATACATTAAAAACACAGTTTTAACAAATTAACAGGTGAACATATTCAATGTAGATTATCATATAATCTATGTAAAATATCATGTATTCTATATGAATACAACGATAACAATTTACTAGTACGTCAATTACAATATTTTACATAGATACAAACTAGTTACCCCTAGGAAACTTCACTGATCGGTTTGCCAATTGAATACTCATACGAGTGGGCTTTGGCTCTCCGAGACCGAGCCTAGCATATAGAGATGTGGGCATAAGATAGATGCTAGCTCCTAGATCAGCGAGGGCATTCGCTACATGAAGGTTACCAATATCACATGATATGGTAAAACTACCAGGATCATCTTGCTTGATTGGAAGCTTGTTTTGGAGCACAGTTGAACACTCGACGTTCATCTCTACTGTGTCCAAATCATCAAGCTTCTTACGCTTTGAGAGCAGATCCTTTAAAAACTTCGCGTAGTTCGGCATCTGAGCAATCGCATCGATGAAAGGAATATTGATATGTAACTGGTTGAACAATCCAAGGAACTTGTCGTATTGCTTATCCTTGATTTCCTTTTGCAATCTGCTCGGATACGGAATAGGAGGCTTGTAAGGACTAATTGTATGTATCGCCGGAGGTGATACGGTACTTGGTGTACTAGGAATGTGCACCTGGTTCGTGATAGTCTCCAGATCATCCTAATGAACAACAGATTCAAGAGGGGAAGGCAGAATGAGGAGGAAGTAATGGACCTACTGTTTCCTTACCACTACGTGTGATAATCATCTTCGCTTCAGCCTTCGGATTCGGCACAGTTTCACTCGGGAGACCACCAGCCTGTCGCTCATTCTGCGCTTTAGCTATCTGTCCTATTTGGACTTCTAAATTCTTTATAGCAGCCTGTTGGTTCCTCGTGATAGTCTCTGGTTAGCCATGAACTTCATCATCATATCCTCTAAATTCGACCTCTCTTGTGGCTTGTGTAGCCTGTGGACGTGGATGATTCTGATAAGGGCTACCAGAGTGGCCATAAAACTGTTGTGGACGAGTGTGCTGCTGAAAATGCCCATGGGAGGAAGAAGAAGATTGCCCCTGGTTATACCCCTGGTGAGAGGCAAACTGGGGTCTCTGAAGCATATGCGGTCTCGGATTCATGAAACCAAGAAGTGGCTGATTCTGGGAATAATTCGGATAATTCGGGTTCGGGTGAGCATACTTGTACATACCACCTCCAGAATCGCCAGATGAATAATAAACCTCCTCCTGATCGGGGTAAGAGTAAGCCGCCTGACACTCATAGCTCGAATGTGGGCCACCATAAACATCACCTGATGGATACACAGCTTGAAAGGGAGCTGGTATGGCTTGTGGTTGGCTATTTTGTGTGAGCTGCTCTATCTTTGTTGTGAGTGCAGCTATGGCAGCGGCTTGCTTGGAATCTGAAGCTCCCCATCCGAAGTACTCGCTTGGTGTCTGATGTTGGCTCATCACCAAGTCATCTAAGTTCTCAACCGCCTCCTTAGGTGTCTTTCTGTAGACAGATCCACTACAAGCGGAATCAATCAAAGAATGATACATCGGGTGCACACCCTCATAGAAGACTTTGACTCGATGATTGAGCATCAGATTATGATTTGGACACTTCATTATGGATTCTTTGTACCGCTCCCACGCATCACGTAAGGACTCTTCAGGCTTCTGCCTGAATCCCAAAATCTCACTCATAAGCTGAGTGGTACGTGAGGGCGGATAAAACTTCGATAGGAACTGTGTCTCCATTTGATCCCAGGTATGAATTGAATGGACGGAAGGGCATCATACCATGTGAGAGCACGTCCACTGAGCGAGTATGGGAATAACATTAATCAAGTGATCTCTTTTGGGACTTGATTCACCTTATACGAATCGCACGCTTTCCTAAATTTCTTCAGGTGTGCATAAGGATCCTCAGATGCTATCCCACAGTATTGAGCATTATTTTGAACTAAAGTGATGAGACTGGAGTTTAGTTCAAAATTGACTGCATCAAACCCAGGAATGACAATGGCTCATTCCGAGTCGTCGGTGACCGGTCGGTTCAGCTCAAGCATGGTGCGACGGTCGCCCATGTTTGACTCCGAAGAATTATCAGATGAAGATGAAGAAGAAGAAGAATCAGATGAAGGAGAAGAAGGCGAAGAAGGAGAAATTGGAGGTAACTCAACAACTAAATCAATATGATCTCTATCAGCCAGCGGAGGGATAGGTCGGTCAGTAGATTCAGATGAGCTAGATAAAATCTCAATAATAGGATGAGAAGGATGGCGAAGACGGTTGTGAAAGGTTCTTTCAGGTTTGTTGTATGGGGTTACAACATGCGGATTGGAATTCCGAGTCATAAACCATACACAAACACTGAGAGGGTGGATAAAATAAGATATAGGATGGGAAAACAAGAAAAGAACTTCCAAGGGATAAAATCCCAAAAGAAGGATCGACTAATCTACCAGCTAAAACCTTTTTCCCAATGTCTCTAGCCGTTCCCCAGCAAAGGCGCCATTTGGTCTTACGCGGATTTGGCTATTAAAATCAAAAGAAAGAAGAAAGCTTAAGTTATATCAAATACCACTGGCAGTGTACCAGTCGTAGATAGTATAGCTAGAAGTTGACCTCGGGGATTATCGAACTCAGGGAACGACAAAAAGGATCGAGGTACCGATACTAGAATTATCACTAATCTAGCCATTGATAAGGGCAGAGGATGATTATAACCCTAAATATTTAAAACTTTACTATCTATCAGAATACTAAGATTATAAACTATAAAGCTAAAATAGAATAATATCAGATATATTAAAAGCAACACTCACTTGGATAGTCTTTTAGGATTAATGGAGTAAAATGGTAAAAAAACACATTAGATGTTTTTGGTCAAAGAAAAGTAACTTGGAATTAAATCCGACTGTTTTAATCTTTTAAGCTCAAGAGTTTGAAACTTTGATGTAAAACCGATTCATGGACATATTTTATTAATTTCAGAAAATCAAGTATGGAGTTCTCCAGTATTCCCCAATTTCTAAAAATCAACAATAAATGTATTTTACGATTAATTAAGCCAACTAAATCTAGCTTTTAAAGATTAAAACAGTCTACAAGTCAATCGCTTGGAAATAACTCTAAATATTCAATTTAGCCGCATAAACATTAACCAAGTCTAAGGAAATCAAAGATTAAAGTAATCCTATAATCACAATATTGCTAAGAATTAATTTGCATACAATGATTTCACAATATATTAACTAGTCACTATCTCACTATCACAATAATGCTAGAAATAACAACCAATTAATAAATCACTTAAATTTGGTTAAGTTTATAAAAATCAGAATTTATAATCAATAATCATTATCACAATAATGCTAGAAAATCAACTATAATACTGATTTAACACATATTAATCGTATGAATCAAAAATACATCAATGAATCAAACACTTTTCAACCAAAACCATCAAATACTCCACTAATCCATGTAAAAACGTAACCAAGCAAGTGTTTAGCTAAACTACTCACTAACCATGTTATAAACAATAAAATAAACGAGATCTATGCTAAACATACAGAAAGTAAATCGGAAAGAGTGTACCAAAAATCGTAAGAAAAACGAGACAATCTCACAACCGAAATACTTGAATCCAACCTTCTAGCCGAATGCTTGATTAATCTACTCAAAACTAAGCTGAAAATGGAAAACTAACTAACACCTAGCAATCGCACTCTAAACTACGTGTAAAAGTTTGTATGAAAAATAGCATAAAAAAACGAAACGGCTGCTGACTATTATATTTTCTTGATATCGCGGTCGCGCTAGGCCCATCGCGGTCGCAATAAAGAGCATGGGCGCGATCCAAGGATCGCTGGTCAGCGTGGGCGGAATGAGCTGGTCGCGACCGCGATCAGGGCGGTTGGTCAAAGTCAACAGTAATCCAAGGGAGACAAGCTCAGCCCGTAAATTCGACACTTAAGCTCCTGAATCCGTTCTTTTCAAAATCAGGCAACCATCGAACTGCAAAACACAAAAGTAAACAAATCAGGGCCGTATTTAAACAATTCGAGGCAAAAATAACTGAAATCCGAGGCAAAATATGATGGAAAAATATGTACAAAATATGACATAAAAATGTTATTTTTTTCATTAAAGTCCTTTAGTTAATTTTTTTTCGTTTTGGTTTAGGGAAATTTGGACATTAGAACCCGATTTTTCAGTTTTTAAAAACTCGGTTTACTAGTTATAACCGGATGCTAATGTCCAAACTTCACTAAACCAAAATGAAAAAAAAATTATTTGAGGGCTTTTATGAAAAAAAGAAAACATCGAAGGATTAAAATGAATAAAAAAACATGAACACATGTTGCTTTTTTCATAATCATATGTACAACATTGCATGTTATATGTGATTGTTATTGAATTATATATATATATATATATATATATATATATATATATATATATATATATATATATATATATATATATATATATAGATTGAGGTTCAATTGAGAACTTTTGTGCATCAGGGCACCTCGAGGCACTTTTGTGCATAAGATAATCTAACAAGGGTGCACAAAGGGCATTTTGGGAAAACTAAAGATATGGTAAGTAATTAATTTTTAAAAATCATTAAAAGATACTTACTTAGGAGTTACATTTTGAATTAAAATCTCATAGTAACTAAATTCCTCATTTTCCTTCCCATTTCTCTCTCTCTCTCTCTCCCCCCTCTCATTTTCTCTCTATTTGTGTTCTTCATGATTTTGATGGTTATGATGATTTGAAGAGGAAGATTAACGATGAACAACGATGATGATGAACATGAACAAGAGATGCAACCGATGATGATTATGAACAACACGATGCATAGATGGATGATGAACGATTAATAATGATGATGCATAGATGGATGATGAACAATGACGATGCATAGATGGATGATGAACAATGACGATGCATAGATGGATGATGAACGATGAACAACGAAAAAGGATGATGCATAAATGGATGATGAACAATGACGATGCATAGATGAATGATAAACAAGTTGAACACGATGCATACATGAATGAAAAAATATGAACGACGAACACGATGCATAGATGAATGATGAACAAGTTGAACACGATGCATAATGAATTTGTGTATTTTTTTTGTTAAATGCATCTTTTTTGAACACGATGCATAAATAAACACGATTACGATGAAATGCATCGATCTCCATCATCTTTTTTTTAATTTGTGTAATTTTTGTTAAATTTGGAAATGTATCAATTGAATTTATTTAGCATTTATTATTTGATTATTTGTTGAAATATTAAATTTAATGAGGTGTGCACATTCCCCAAAATGCCCTTCTTTGTTTTATTCTATAATGCACAAGATGCATCAAATTGTCCAACTATTTACCCTTTTGCCATTAATCTAATCCATACAATTTTTTGATCTAATGGATGATATGGGTTCTTTTGTACCTCGGTGCATAAAAGTTCTCAATTGAACCTCCCTCTATATATATATATGTATGTATGTATGTATATATATATAACAATGCATATATATTTAACATAAAATATTTAAATAACATGATTACTATTGCAATTAATCATTCGAGATTTGATATTAATATTTAATATTTATATTTATAAAAATTGGTTGGATTACACGTTATATTTTTGTGAAAAAAAAAAGTTACCTAGGTGTAAATTCAATATAGTGAAACATTGAATGGCAAAGTAATACTATAAACCGTATATTCAACACTGCATATATGATTTTTATTAAAAAAAAATATTAAAACCATAGTCAAAGTAGTAATCAAACTTGGTTGGCTAGAAATTAAAATTAAATTAATTGTATATTTACCATCCTATCATTAATATTATTATAATCCTAATATTTATATTGATTCTACAGTTTTCACCAAATTAAAGTTATGAAATGATCACACACACACACACACACATAAAGACACACACGCATACATATACACACACACACACATACACATACACACACACACACACACACACTTATAGACTTAGTTTTAAAAAAGTACCGCTTAAAATCGAGTGCATCCGAAGGTACCACCCTAAAAAAATTTAAACATTTTTTTTCTCATAATGATGTTTAATTTAAAATTACACACATGATATGTGAAATTCAGATATATTCACCATGTTTGCATCCTTAAAAATTTTTAAAATGATCAATGTATATTTATAGGAATGATCATTCAATTTAATGATCATTCACTTGATTTTTTTCAACCATTTACAAGATTTAATTTTCTAATATTAATATATAAATGTATGATACTTTTGATAAAAAGTCTTTTTTTATGGACGGCAAACTAACCTACTCCTACTCCTAAGCTACCTCTTTGCCTCAGAACTTACTTTCACCACGATATTATAATCTTGGTTTATGCATATTTATGTATAATAATTATGTGACTGATCATTCACAATAGGATGCGTTCAGTATTCTTGATTAATTAGGGTACTGTCATGCACATGATTGTATGTATAGGGTAAATTTAAAACTTTGTCCGTGTGGTTTACTAGAAATTATGGATTTGATCTTTTAACTTTAAAAATTACACTGAAAGTCCTTGTGGTTGATGTTTTGTTACGGGTTTCATCTTTTTGCCATTTAAAACGACCATATTACCGTTACTTAATGATTAGAGTAAGTTACGTAAATGGTCCTCGTGGTTTATTAGTTATGGACTTGAATCCTCAAGCAAACTAAGTACATAGTTGGTTTATAAAATCGAATATCTATAGCATTTGGTCTCTCAATATAACTTCCGTTAAATAAGGGGTTAACTCAAAGGGTTTTTTTCTTGTCTTTTCAAGAACCATTTCTAAAATTATATAATAAACTTTTAATTTTTATATTATTATTGTTTTTGTTATTATTGTAATTCTAAAAACGGAGAGAAGATTTCAAGTTTACTTGTAATTCTGAAAACTAAAAATATAAAAAATGGATTTCTAAGCATTTTCCGAAGGGATAATTGCGCAAAAAACCCTAAAGTTGGACCATTTTTGTGATTAAAATCCCTAACCATTTTTCGTTGCACAAAAAACCTCTAACCGGTAAAATCTTTTGAAATTAGGACATTACCGGTTATAATAGGTTGATATGCTTACATGGCACACACGTGGCGTCCACATGGCAAACCCGACTTACGTGGCGCCTACGTGGCACTACATATATAATTCTTAAAGTGAATTTTTGCATAAAAAACCCCGAAATTGGTGACTTTTTCGATTAAAACCCTTAACTATTTTTTTTCACCTCTAACCAACAATAATATTTACCTTTTCTCTTCTTCTCTACCTCCCGCAACTCCGATTACTCTATCCCCTCTTTATGTTCAGTGTTGTTTATTTTATGTATCATGTTCGATTAACTTTTGTCTTTTAATTTTGAATTTTAACTTCAATTGTGCCGATTGAATCAATTTCATTTCGTGTTTACGAGTTGCATTTTTAGCTTCAACTTTATGTTCAATTTCGTTTATTTATGTTCCATTTTAGCTTTCGAATATGATCAGACAGAGCAGTGAGGTTTGCTAGTCTAGAGGGTGGAGGTTTCATTGGGAAACGAATTTTATGTTTAATAAATATTCATGTCATTAAATACAATCAGTGAAGACTCAATTTTAATTATCTTTATTGGTTGGAGGGTTTTTATCAAATGAAAATTGATTTGGGGTTTTAATTGAAAAAACTAAACAAGTTTGAGGTTTTTTACGCAAAAATCTATTTAAAATTTGTACACGTCATCAAGTTGCAACCGGCTAAACCGGTTGCAAGTCAGAATTTTTGAAAAAAACCCAAATTTACAAAGTTTTAACCGGTTGGAGGTTTTTTATGCAATGAAAAATGGTTGGGGTTTTTAGTCGCAAAAATGATCCAACTTAGAGGTTTTTTGCGCAATTTCCC